>JANHGN010024054.1:37540-56225 GCA_024605025.1 Megaceryle maxima | reverse complement strand
GCCCAAAACCCCCCCCACCCCCCCCCCCCCCCCCCCCCCCACCTCCATTGCATCAACACCCCATACTTCTGACAGGCTGTCAATAGTCAGAGGCAGAGCTTGCTGACAACCACTTTCCACTGCCCTGGGAAGCAGCTCCTCTGCCTGACTTCACACCTACAGTTATTAGCACTGCCCTGCAGTGCTTCAGCAGGCAGCCAGAGGAACCTCAGCCCCAAAGCTCCATACAAACTTTTGTTTTCACCAAAATGGGGTGAAAATACTCGTGTCAGCCAAGACATGCTTCACACAATTCAGTGTCCTTATTTGGGTAGAACAAGAAACGAATCAGTCCTGTTCTCATCGAATATTGGGAACCTTTATACACTACTGAAGATTTTTCCTTTGACTGACTACCTGTTTTTCATGAACCCAGCTTTAGTATGGATGCTTTTAAGACCACCTCATGTTTACCAGGCAGTGTTTCAGTCTGCAGCTACTGCATGTGGTGCATCGGTGCCCTGATCGTTAGTGTTTGGAAATCTCCTTTTGTATACTCAAATGTGTGCTCAAATGATTTGTATTAGGAACTAGAGTACCACTGTACCACTTCTGAATACTATAGCAGCTTTTCATGAGTGAGCATCTTTTATTTTGAAATTATCCTCCCTCAGTCTGTTGCTGCATATGTTTAAAGACCCCATCAAAAGCAAAATTACACTAAACTAGATTTAAAAGTGTCAAGTGCATTGAATAAACATTGGAGACATCAAAAGCCTGAGTAGATGCACCTGATGACAAGTGGTGTGGGAATGCCAGCCTGTGCTGAGCCTGCTACAATTCCATTTCTCCCTACTTATTGAAATTGCTTCACAAATATTTCTGCATATCAGTGTCACCTATACAGTTCCAGGCACTGGAAAAGTTGTTTAAAATTGCCAACAGAAAGATATCGACATAGCTTTCCATGGAATATCAATGTCATCTGTCTCTTTCAAAAAAAGAAAAAATAAAAACCACAACCCAAAACCATTCAACCCACAAAACTTTGAAGCATTTGCTTTTGCTGTTTTTAGTTTGTCTTTCACGGTTTGTAGGTCTTACTTTTTAATCATAAAGGCAACAAAACACCAAGGTCTCGTGGAACAGAATTTACAGTCTCTGTCGGGCACGTGGGCTGCCTATGTAACATATGGTGAAGTTAAGCACCTTGGAATGGGATTTATATGATATTTCCTGAGCTAGACAGTAGGAAATACCAAGAGATGTGTCCAAGATCACATTTTGTTGGTGTAGGTGGAAACGAGACTGCAGTTAATAGCCAAAAGTCATCTTCCACACATAAGAATGGTTCATGCCTCTCTTCTAAAAGCAAGTCTGGAGAAGAGGTCAATGTTGCCATCCCAATTTACTTTTTTAAACAAAAGGTAGTTGCCATGGAGCCCACTTTTATACACTTGCATCTCCACTCTTAATTGGAAGTAATTTCTTTATGTAGGGCTGATGACCTCCCTCAAATCCCTTTCCTCTTGGTTAGAAACCAATACAGAAAGGGTTATATAGCAAAAGCCAAAATGTGAAACATGGCTTTGTCACCCTCAGCATGCTCACAGCTTCAACCAGATCTCTCAAGGGGTTTTCCAACACTGGCCAGACTGGGATGGGGAGGCCCTTCTCACCATCCCATGGCAGCAGGGCCCCGCATGGATGAGCTGCATAATTTTGGAGAACAAACAAGTGCAGCAGACATAATTGCACAGCTCTGCAATGTATCTCAGCTAAGACACATCCCGGCATCTGGTCTTCACCTCTTGAGGTACCTGTGACACTGAATAAAATATTATTTGCCAGACATGTAGGCAATAAGCTAACTGCCAAGGTGGCAGCCCTTGTGGGGAAATGCTGTCACAGAACTGTAAATGTGAAAAGAACTTTACTGGCCCAAATTAGACATCAGAAGTTTCACAGATCCAAGAACATCTTTACAAATCACAGACTGAGATGTCTGAGTGCCACTTTAGGCACATAAGAGGGTTGTGTGAGGTCTTACTTTTTTTTTATCTGGGCCAGGTAGTCCAAATATAACTGTTCAGATTGATGAAAACAATTAAGGAGTCCAGTCAAATCACACGGTTTACAAACAACTCTGCAAATCTTCCGTGTCAGATTTCTAAAGAATTGCAATTTCACTCCTTATTACGATAAGAGAAATTTCTGCCTCACAGAGTTCCCCATACAACTGAATGAAGATATTTTCTATGCATTTGTACATCAATCAGAGTCTTATCTATTATTTCTGAGCATCTTTCCCTGCACACTTTATAATACATATCCTTTCTACTCATTCAGTTTGGCTGAGCTAGAAATCAACAATATTTTACTCAAGAGACAGAAAAATTCTGACTTTATATACACAGGTGTCACAAAATTCCGACTATAACAAAAGGAGTGAATGGCTTCGAAAGCACTTCTCCATGTACAGGGGAGAGTTTTGTACAGATTATGTAAGAGTAAAAACAGAGCTACCCGTCAGTGCCTGTGCTGGTGGCCAATAGCTTCAGATTCCCTCTACAACTTCGGCTGTCAAAGCAAAGGGCACCTTTTGCACGGCCAGGTGGCCACAAGCCTCAGGGCTGGAGTCCCTGAAGCCCGCTCTGTCCTACAGACAACTGCAGAGCAAAACCTGATTTTTCAGACAGTTGGTTGTCTGCAGAAACCCAGATCTTCACATCCAGTTCTTAGCCTTGCTAGCCAACACACAGGGAACCATAGGTGAGAACAGAGAGATGTTCTTCAGCCCAGCACAGCCCTGTAGGAGGCAGAGTACAGGTGTAGTGCAACAGCAGGCAGGAGCAGAATGGCTCACGCCACTACAGAGACTCAAAGGCTTTGCATTTTTCTCGGTACTCCAAGAATGAAACTCCTTTCTGAGCTTCTGCAGCTCAGGTGGGATGCTAGTGCTGCTGCGTCTCCGATCAGTCCAGTGAGATCACAGCCAGAGGCTGCACACAGAGACAGTGAACCATGGCACCACACTACACTGTGCCAGAACCCACAGAGCATCCCACAGCCACATCACCAGAAAGAAGCCAGTGTTTCTGGGACACTTCATTTACTTTCCTTCTAGTTGGGGATCTAGAATCATAGAACATTTTAGACTGGAAGGGACCTCTAGAGGTCATCTGCTCCAACCTCCCTACACAGGTAGGGAGATCTCTACCTACGATATGTCAGTGAGAGGGAGATGCTATGCATATAGGTAGCACCATTGTTTTAGGGCCTATAGATTAAGTTATAGGGGCATAAAAAAAGCTCAGGAAATACTGGTAGCTGTCTAGACAGGAGATTATTTAAATCTTTGCACAAGAGCTAGGCCAGCCATATTATGCCACCACTTTTTCCATGTGGTGATTTTTACATTCCCCCACTCCCACACCAGGGCTGCTCACTTTAAATCACAAGCTACAGATATTATTAGTAGTATTTCTCAACTTTTCCTAAAAGTAAATAAACAGAAAAAATGCCTTCAGATATCTTTTTCACAGTTTGGATGTGCATGTGTCACAGAATACAGAAAGTACCACCAAGCAGCATTTCTTCTTGGAAATTACTGAGTTATCTCCATGCTACCATTTCACCATAGACTTTGGAAATCTCAGCTCTACTAAAGAAAATTCCAGAAAGATAATTAACAATTAGGGTGTCATGTGATGTGAGCATCAGCATCTCCTTACCACCATTCTTGAAGCTATAAAACAAAACTAATGTGTGTATCCTTTGTTCTCTAAGATGACTCCTCAGGAAATGTGAGGCTCAAGTCACAAACTCTGTAAGTTCACTATCCAAGTGCTTATTAAGATCAAGAAAGCTTTCATAGATGGGGTATTTTACCTGAAAGCAGCAGCTGAAGAATCAGAATGAAACAGTTGATCAGCAATGCAATCTTCTCACACATATCTTTTATAAAGCTTCTATATACACGCCTACATATTCTCAAGAAAAAAAAAAAGAAGCACTTGAGATTCTTCTCACACTGCATCAATTTCCACATCTTATCTCCCTTCAGCTCATACCTGCTACAGAAATAAAGACTAAGAAAAGAAAAAAAATTAATATGCTCAAACTTACCAGTTAATAATAAATTCCTGGTGCGTAGTCAGAAGGGGTTAATTTATTTTAGGTTTAAAATGCAAAAAGCAGCAAGTTAAATACTGGACTGTCTCTCAGAATGTGAAAAATATATTATCCTTTCTATTGACTATAAACATTCAATCTAAAGAACAGTTGGAAGGTAGAGACTGGAATACATACTTTGATTAGTCAACAGATGCTCTTCAGAGTCAAAACTTAGTTACTCCCTGAGTTTTGACTTACTGTTAACTCAATAACAAAATAGGAACCCAAGCTTTTTTTCCTTTTTTTTTTTTTTTTTGTCCTAACTGACAGCAACAGCAGCAGAAGCTCTCTAAAAACTATCTCTACTCTAATACTTGATTACATCTGCTTCAGGGAAAGTTTCTTATATCTCAGATAATTTCCACCTGCTTGTATGAGTCACCCGTTAGTACAGCTGCTTCTTAATGGTAGTGCCTTGCAGCTAAGATAAGAGTGAATTCAACAACTAAAGATCAAGAGGTGATTGGATAGTCTAATACTCTAGTTTCTTCCACTGACAGTAAATGTATTTCCTTACATAAATAAAATCTTTACATGATTCTGTAGCTAAGATGAGGAAAGTAAAAAATGAGGACTAGGAATAAGATGAAGATATTTAATGCTGAAAGTAACAAATAACTGAAAACTTTGCTGGACTCTGTGTCCTGATATCTAGTGTAAGGTAGCAGAGTACAGAGCTGTACAGTACAGACTTCAGATCAGCAGATTCCAACTTATTCAGGAAACTGCTGGATGTGATCCTGTGACAGCTCTGAAAAGTAAAAGAGTTCAGGAAAGTTGGTATATGTCTTATGGTATAAAGACAGTAGAAGTCAATATACAGGAGGAGGATGTAGGAAGAAGGTAAGGAATTTTAAAACATTGCTTCTGCAGGCAGGGATGGTGTCAAGCTCAGCTAAGAGCAGAAGGAACATCAAAAGCAGCAAAAAGAGCCTCTACCAATGTATTCCCAGCTAAATGCTGAGCAAGGACAATGTGGGCTCGTTGCTGAATGGGGTGGGTGATTTAGTAAGAGCAGCCACAGACGAGGCAGGGATATTTGATGCCTTCTTTCCTACAGTCTTCACCAGCAAGGTTTCTAAGGCCGCTCTGCTCAGTGAAAGGGTTCACAGAGGAGAACAGCTTGCAGTGGATGAGAATCAAAACACGGATTACTTGAGGTAAATCAATCTGCGCATGCCCACAGACCCTGTTGGGCTGAAGCCAAAGGTTCTGAGAGAACTGGCCAGTATCCTTGCAAGATCACTCTCTATCACCTTTGAAAGGTCATGGAGACCGGAAGAGGTGCCCCATGACAGGAAGAAAGCAAATGTTGTACCCCAACTTCAAAAAATGTGAAAAGGGGAACTAGATCCAGATCAGCCTCACCTCAGTTCCTGGAAAAATCATGGAGTAAGTCTTCTTGGAGTACATCTCAGGACACGTGAAAAAGATGACAGGAAGTAGTCAGCATGGATTTACCAAGGGCAAATCACGCCTGACCACCCTGATCGCTCTCTACAATGTAATGGCTGGACCTGTGCTCAGAGAGAGAGCAGGGATGCTATTTATCACAACTTCAGCTTTCAACGCTGACTCCCACAGTATTCTTGTATCCAAGTTACAACTTTACAATCTGGTGGTGACAACTGGACAGGTGAAAATCCAGCTGTATGATCAAAAGAGGGTCATGATTAGGGGGCCATACCTCATCTGGAGACGAGTTACAAGTTGACTACCACAGGGAGTTATTGTGAGACCCATCCCATTTAACATTTTTACCAGTGACCTGCAGGTCATTGAGACAATGGAGTGTGCTCTCATTGATTTTCCAGATTACACAAAAATGGGAGAAACTGGATAATGCTGCAGGGCAGGGCTGTCATATAAAGGGACCTAGACAGGCTTGAGGAAAAGGCCAACAGCATCTTAATGAAATTCAACAAGGACAAACACAAATCCCTGCACATAGGGAGAAATAACTCCTTGCAGTGATACAGGCTGGGAACAGATGAATGGGGAGCAGCACCACAGAAAAGGCCCTGGGGCTTTGGAAGACAGTAACATAAGCCAGCAGTAACCCTATCAGCAAAGAGGATCAGTGGCACCCTCAGCTGTAGTAACAGGAGCAGTACATCAAGGGAAGGAATTATTACCTTCCACTCATCGTTCTCCACTCATTAGACCCCATTAGGAATACTGTGAGAAGTTTTGGGTCCCCAATAAAAGACAGTTATCGATAAACCAGACTAAGTTCAGCAAAGGACCACTGTGGTGGTTGGAAGATGAAGCTCTTGCCCTGTGAGGAGAGGCTGAGGGAGCTGGAATAGTTCAGCTGAAATTGTTCAGCCTGGAGCAAAGATGGCTTGAGGGGAACTGAACGACAGCTCGCCTTTTTCATCCTAAGGACAGCCAGGCAAGGCAACAGGCTACCCAGAGATTCTCTCTCCATCCTTGGGGGTTTTCAAGACCCAACTGGAAAAAGTCCTGAGCAATGGGTCTGATCTGATAGGTGACCTTGCTTTGAGCAGGAGGCTGGTTCATCCTACCTTACTGGCAACAGGACTGAGCTTTAAGTTGTCCTCAGTGCTCTCTGTAGTTCATGAAGAGAGACAGGAACCTCCAGGGGGAATTCACATCTAAATGGACTGATGAACCTCTACTGGAGACCCAGTTGGCTCCAGTGACTGCAGAGAGAGCTTAAAGTCACAGATTCAATAATATTGAGATACCTTTCTGGGTATCAAAGAATCCACAAATCTTTCTCTCAATTCTTCCTTAAATTTAGAATTTAAATGGAAGTCAGCATAATCTGACCTAATGTTAGTCCTTCCATATGTCCCGAGAGAGGAAAGGAAATATAACACAGTCATTGCAAACATGCAGGATCCTAAACCTGTACAGATTCTGTTTCTGCCTTAGGAATTGCAGCTGCACAGTCAGGTGCTGGGGTTACTTTCTCTAAGATTTCCTATGAAGGAAAGGAGGTCTATTCAGTAAATCATGAAAATTATAAAGGAGATTTACAAAATATTCCTGAACCTTAAAAACAGACATGAAAGATTTCATAGTAAATAAAGGCACTTCCAACTGTTAGGGAAAGAGCATTCTGTGACAGCTTAAAAAGTGAAATTTGCATTGAACCATGAAATAAACTCTTAACAATTTCTTTAAATATGCATATATGTACATGAACAGAGTGTAGGAATAGCCCACAGCAAGAACTAAGGTCCAGTTCCTGTTGGTAAGGGAATCTACTCCACTCTGCAGCAGCCCCAGTGGCATCCCACGCTATCAAAATGCCAAGGCATTTCTTGGCTCCTCACGCATCCTGATTTTGACCCCTAATACTGAAGTAGATAAGGGCAGGCGTGCATGCACCTCCCTCTGCTATGGTCCAGTTTCCAGAGGTACATGGCGTTCTCACATGAGGGGCACCACTAGCCCTAAAGACCACCAGGAGAACAAAAAATGTCTTTCAAGTTTTCCTTTTCTTTTTCATATATGGAAGTGGCACCTTTCTGAGAATGACAGTCTTCACCATCTAGAAATCTCAGGATATTTTAGCAACATGCTATTTATGTACTTGTAAAAAAAAAAAACAAACAAAAAAAAATCTAAAACCAAATTTGAAGCGCACATTGGTTCCATCAGCCAGCTAAAAAGGTCAGTTTCACATCAGCAAAGAGAAGAACCTTTTCTGTGCTTCTGCCCTTTCCACATAATTTTGAAGATGTTCTTTGTGAAAAATGTTCATCTCATCTAATCAATTTATTTTTTCTTAAATACTGCTACATTAAACAGCTCTTGGAACATTTTATTAATTTTAATGAGCATTTACTTCTTCTTCCAGAATACATAGTTTCAGATTTATTTTGCTTTCCAACCTCAGCCTTTACAGCTGCTTTTCCAGCACAAGTGCTACTTCAGTTCTAGACTCCCCAACAGAATGAGATTTTGCTTGTGCTGCGTGTCCCACGCCACAATAAAAGATCTGTGGCTAAGTCATCGTGAAAATGAATAAGTGGACTGGTTGCTAAATCTTTCTGAAGGTAAGAAAGAACATTTACTTGTTTTCCTGCTTACTATCTAAAAAGCAAGAATCACTTGTCATTAAGATATAATGGTCCCTTGCCCATTATCCATCTTTCAAGAATGATAGAACTCCACATTAACAAAATGATCGTAATTTTATCCAAGATAAAAACATTTTGCAATAAATACTTTAAGAATTCCTTAGTCTTTGTAATTAGAAATCAAATTTCTGTAATTTCTTTAATAAAGCAACATATTAAGTATGCTACAAATAAATCAAATAAATTACCATTTTTAATTAGGCATAACAAACAATTAAACAGATGACATTTAAAATTCATTTTCTCTACTGGAGAGAACATGATTTAAATCGATGTTGAGCCCAACACTCTCCTTGTGGATATTCCTTCAAATGCAGTGACATTCAAAGCCATCATAACATTTTCAGAGACAAGTCTATTTCCATTTTTCACTATTTGAGGTTTCACTTTTAAGCCAGGTTCTTTTCAATTACCAAACTTCCCTAGAAATACTTAATGTCTTAAAGTTTCTGCCTAGCTCCATAGTATGTAATTGCTGAACAGCTGCACAGTCATACCAACCACTGATAAAAAGGCATTACAAACTTCTAAGCAAATCATATTTATAATGCATAATATTCAAGGCCAAAGAAAATCAGTAGTACTTCAAGGCAAACTTCTGAAAATGGGGCAAAAACATCTTGGGAAAGACGATGGTAAACAGTGCATGGCAATGAAAAGATGCAGCTGTCTAAAACACAACTCTTACACAGCACACTGAAAAGAGAACTACCTATTTGACTGTGCTTTGTCTCCTAAATTAAAGTATTATCTACAGCAAACTGCCTCAGGAACTGGAGTAAAAAATCTTAGGAGTCCAGTCTGGCAAAGAGTAGGTACCTTTAAGAGGTATCCAGTTGTGAGCACATGGGTTATCTCTCTGACTTCATATATTTAAATACCTCAAAGGGTAGATCCCATGAGATATTTCAGGTGATCCAGAAGCAACAAAGGAGGTGCTTTATTTCCTACTCTGAAAGCTTTTCTTTAGTTTTTCCTTTGTCATGGTGTAAGCAGAGAGTGAAATCAGTGGAGTAAGGCACTGGAAAGCCAGCCAGAAAGGAAATCTAGCAGGTGAACATTTCACTTGCAAGCTTTACTTAGCAATTGTCATCACATGCATGCACATCTTCTGCTAAGCATCAAATGCTAAAAACAAAGCAAAGACATCTCCTATTCACTAAAAGGTGACAGACGAGTTTTTAGAGACTGCAAAATACAATGGAGTCTTTCACCCAGAAGATCATTTTCAAGAAAAATTGGAAGCCCAAAATAAGAACATGAATTTAATTCTGGCTCTGGTGTCTGAGAGGTATCTTCCTGCTTGGACTGTGCGTGTGACTCCCGTCATCAGAAATGAGTGCTATGTATGTGCATCGAGGGTAGAACGATTCTGGGTCTGCATGTGCAGTGTGGAGTGTGAGAAGGTAGCAGCAGATTTACTCTAAATGAAAGAAGTGGGAAGCTGATGTGGCCATTTTTGTAGCTAGCATATCACTACAGATCTTGAATAGAAGAGGTAGTTGGAGAAACCTATTTGTGATACATGTTACATTAGTCAAATTAAGACTATAGCTAGTCTGGTTTACATGTATATAAATAGATGGTTTGAATCACACACACAAAAAAAAAAAAAAAAAAAGTAAGTTTTTAATACATGAGAATTATGACATAAATAAGTCTGTGCTTGGAGAAAAGCCTCAGGGGACCAGTTCTATAGACAAGCCCCTGCAAGGAAAATGCTTCCAGGGAATGCCTCCCTAGACAAATCTCTTGCTGAGCAGAACGCCTCTGGCAAAATGCTTTTGGTAAAATGCTTCAGAAAGATGATGACTGTCTTGACAAGACCTGTGCTCTCTCTCTCCCTCTGAGAGTGCCCCAAAGCCAAGCTTTCATCGCTGCAAGGAGCAGCCCATCGGTGGGATGAGCTCGGATCCTCACTCTCTCTAACCAATAAAAACCAAAAACTGGAACCAATTGCTGTCTGTGTCCCAGTGATTATAAAGCCAGAGATTTCCATAATCACAGTTACTACAAATATTTGTGCTTTCATTATGTAATAGCGACAAATAACTGTCAGAAATTAGGGATTTGTGTGTAATAGAGTTGCTGAGAAATAATCATACTATAGTTATGCAAATCAGTCCTCATCAGCCAATCTGACTGCAAGGATTTGCATATGTGATTACAAATGTGCAGTAATACATATGTACCTTTGGGCTCTGCCTCCCCGAAAGGCTGCTTCTCCTGTGGAGTACTTAGTAATCTGAAAATCCTGAAGTTACACTGGTACTGAAATTTTGTCTTGTTTTTCACATTTCTTGGTTTATCTGGTACATGTCTAACTGCTAAGATATTCCTGTGCCAAAGAAATCTTAAACCATATACTCACAACAAACAAGATTACTGTGGTTTCCCTCTTCCTCACTGATCTATTTATGCTCTCACTGTCCTCTTGCTGCAACTGCTGCATCCATTGAGGGAAGTTTTTTTCGTTCCCTATGGGCACTACATGAGTGGAAAAGCAAAAAGTAGGAAGGCACTGTATTTACTACTGCACAGAATGAGGAGATTAGAGCACACAGATAAACGTGCTGTACAGATACTCATAAAACATCATGGTTTAAGTTGATCAATCGTGTTTCAGGCATCCTGATATAACTAAAAAAAAAAAGTAGCCATGCTTTTTCATAAAACCCTTTAGGGCTAGAAAACAAATAGCAATCTTCAAGCAACAGCATCAAATTCCCCTACTTGGGATGGCTTACCTCTTCAGGTCACTATTTATAGAGTCTTACAACAATATTAACACTCTCTTTTTGTCACTGAAGAAATAAAAAAAAAAAAAAGGGGTGTGAGGAAAGGAGCATACATTTACAAAAGAGTAAGAATTTTCAAGGTTTTTCTATGTAAAGTGATTCTAGTCTACTGCTCAATCTGGATCTAGTTGATACATATTGAATATATATTTGAATATATCTTTATTTTCTGTGCATAAGATTAAAAATGTTGATACAGGCTGATAGCCTGGAATATCTTTTCACATCACAGTTTAGACTGTGGGCCAGTTCCTGTTCTCCTAAATCCTCCCTGAGCCAGAATGCATGCGTACACATTTCCCTCACACCTCCAACACCAATCCAGCCTTTTGACCCATGTGCATAATCCTTTAAATAAATTTTTGCCTGGCCTAGATGTTCCTTTGGTGTCTAAAGTATGTCTCCCATAAGAACATATCTATGATAAAACACATTGTTAGTATTTCTAATTACTTTGTTTGGGAAAACTGCATTTATTCTCATAATGCAAGGAATTTGTATCATCAGATCTTGCAATGGTAATAATTCCTAATACTATTATGTTGTTCTTACATGGACCACTTCTTATTTGCTTTTTTGTATATATATTGTGCTGTTCTTTCCTATTGTCAGTGTATGAATACAAGGAAGAAATGATATGCAGAGAAATCTTTGCAAATAGAAATATCATTGATGATACTTGAAGATAATTACAAAAATCCTAAGGAAAGCTCTTCACAATACTGAAGACAATGCATATAACATTTTCAGACACGTGCTTATTCAGATAGTTTATAAGTAGGTGCATTGAAAGCCTGGTGGGAAAAGTTTTCTCTACCCCAACAATAATTTCAAGATTTCAAAATGTTTTCTCTTTTGTATGAGGATGGAAACAAGACCTGCACAACTTTTCCAACAACAACAACAACAAAGTGAATCAATGGCTTATCAAATGAAGTGCTTCTAAGAGGAGGAAAGCCAACGTTTAGATGTCTAATTAGGAATTGAAAAGTGATGCACTGATACTTCAGTGAAGATTGGGGGCTATCTGAAAGCTATATGTGTTTATAAGTACGGAAATTCCTTTATGGATCTGGAATTTTACTAATACTATGCACTGTCATTAAAAAGTTTGATTCCATAAGTCATCATTTTCAAATTAAAAAAAAACAACCACAAAATTCCAGACAAGCAGTAGTTCCTAGTATCCAAATGTTGATATAGTACTCATTTTATTTTTATGGGGGTTTTTATTATTATTCTGTAGCAAATGAATCATTTGTCAATCAAAATTAAATTACAGTCAATTTGAGTCTATGGTGCTCACTCAAACCAGCTATCTAATTAGATGTAGTCAACGTTATGACTCATAAACTAATGAGATCTCCCCTTTTGATTATTTCAAAAAGAAATAAGGATTAACTCACTTGAGAAACCATTTTCTCACTTTGAACATTAAACCGTAGTAATCATGAGATCAAAAGCAATCTATTAAAAGGGTATATTCCATATGTATTGTACAAACTTACTGCATAATATCCCTTTAGGAAATTGTTCATTCTTATCTAATACTGGAAAAACATTCCAAAATCACTTCTAGAATTGCTCTTTCATTCATTTATTACATGTAACAGAAACAAAAAGTGTAGTTGTAGCCATGACAAAGGCTGACTTGCAGACACGGCAGAGTTCTTTCTCACGAGACAGGGCTGAAAAAATTGCAGTCAGCATGCCTATACCAAAAAAATAGTGGGGATAATACCAGCATGCATTGGTTGCTTGACATCACCAGGTACTGCAAACGGATTTTAATTCATTTTTGCTATCATTAAAAAGTGTCAGGAATCCCTGAGGGTTTCTGTGTTGTCTTGCTTTTTAGAGAAAAGCTTTAAGCTTTTTAAATTAAGTATCCAGAATGTTAATGTGTAGTTAATATTCTGAATCTACTTCTTAACATGATTTACTTTAATCTGCTCCTTTTTTTTTTTTTTTTTTTTGTTACAGAATCCAAGCCCACCCCCAGAATGACTAATTTAGGCCCTGGTGTATGTATATTTCTGGTGCCTGCTGAACTTCAGTGTAATCAGTGACTAGGTTTAAATGCAACTTGTACATTAAGACGAGTGCCCTCGCTGTCCAGCAGCCAGAGGTTTGACCACCCCCAAAAGATGAAGGAAATAGGTGGACAGGTCCTGGCCAGGCTAAGGAGGATTCACAGTATCCCTTTTCTCTTTCTTGCACTTCCAGCAGGTCCCATCCTCAGGAAAGAGGTTTTTTTCCACTTTGCTATTATTTAGGGTGCACCACCACAAACTTAGTTGCAGCTTCACCCACTACTGATTTTGACAGCTTTTCTGGCTCAGAAAGCAGCCTGAATCTGAACAGACATGAAGTTGAGAAAGCCAGCTTTTGAGAAAATAATGTGTCTGAATGCTTGTGGGCAACAGAAGCACTCCAAAGCACATGTAGACGTGGCACTTAGGGACAAGGTTTAGTGGTGGTCTTGGCAGTGTGAGGTTAACAGTTGGATTCAAAGATCTTAGGGTTCTGTTCCAACCTAAATGACTCTTTGATTCTATAGCATACTTCAGATGCCCTAGGAACTTTCTGACAAGAAAAAATGTATTTAAAAGATTATACACCCAGGTTGGATGGCTGAACTGCTGTTGGAGGTATCCGGGGAATTCACATTGCTTGCGTTGTGGTTCGGGCAGGATTCAGGAGAATGGGATTTGGCCTACAGTCTAAACTATGATGTGACAACACATGCCAAGCTATCAGCCTGTATCAGTATTTTCAAACTTACATAAAGAAAATTAGATGTATGAAATATATTCTTCTCAGCAACTAACAACAGTCTGATTATCACAGATATCCTGTACCCAAAGCTCCTGTGAATAAAATAATCCTAATCCTTCCAACAGCCTCAGTGATTAGAATTTCAGAAAATGTTATTCCGCTGCCTACAAATCCTGTTTTCATTGTAGTTTTGAAATAAAATTTCATCTTTCAGTTGCCACACAGACTGCAAACCAAGCCAGATTTTAAAGCACTTGAGTATTTTTTGTTTGAAAGCAAATGCTTCACAGGTTAAAGAAAACTTTCAGAGAATCCCACTTTTAAAATATCTCCTAATTTGCGATGGTTTTAGAGACTGAGATTTCCTACTCACTTGTAATTTTCTGTAGTTTTGGGTCGTCACTCTTAAGGTTGTACATTGTGATGAAGTGTTGCAATGGCCTTAGTCTGTGATGGCATTTTGTGAACCACTTAAACTAAGCAGCTGTTACCTGGCTTTTTCTGGTTGAGGGGACAAGAATCAATAGTGATTGAGTGACAGATCAAGTTACCTTTACACTCTTCTCATTCTACATTGTCAAATGCTCATAATTTAAAATCAACTAAGCTGATTCCTCCAGGTTTGACCAGCTTTTCAGTGGAGTGAAACAAACTGGGATATTTCACAAATTGATTTGTTGTAACCTCTGCAGGATACACAAAGAATTCAATAAAACAGCCACTCGGAGTCCTCTCTGTTCTCTGCTTGCCTCCTTTGCATCAGGCTCTTACCAGGACACCACTATTTAGTGCCCTGCCTTTCCTGGCTCACTGCATTATGGGATTAACATGAAAGCAGAAAACCAGCTACCTCCCTGGAAGAGATTTCCCAGCATTTGGAGCTTCCCCTTCAGAACACTTGCAAACAGTGTTCATTACTCCTTTCATGTGGAAAATTTATGAATCAGGTTACACAGAATTAAATCGATGTGCGCTGGGGCTGCGCACACAGCCTGGCTGAGGATGGCCCAATCTGTCTTATACAGACTCGAGTCTTGGGTAACAAAGAAGGCTACAGATTTCAAACCTGACATGTCAGCTACAAACCACTGTGTTTGGTAAGTCTGAAAATCACAAATAATCTAAATACATGCTCTTTTCTTTTTTTCTAGCAATCTGTTAAGCTTCTCTACAACAAATACTTTTCCAAACTTACCTCACTATCACTGATGTGTCTCTAGAATGAAGGATCTCATGAAGTATGTTAGCTGCAATCAGTACTTCCAAAGTGAAAACTTTTATAGCTTTGAACACAGGAACAGAAGGCTCATGTGACAGCTCAGCTTGATTTGTAATTAATAAATCCACAGGTCACTCAGCAAGAGTTCCTACTGCAAAGGGTTGTTCTTTCAAATATTAGGACGGGAGCTGACTCCAGCAAGGTTGAGGCCGATGGCCAGCTAATTTGGGTAGCACATGATGCTGAGCATCTGCTCCGAAGCAGATGCTAAATCTTCATTCTTTTGCAGACACATTCCTCCCTTCTGTCTGGAGAAGTTCTTGTAGATGGTGCAAATAGAAACAGCAGGGGCATACTGGAGAAACCTTGATGGTCCTATTTATATCTGTTCCACATAGCTCAAGTTCAGAATTCCACCAAAACACTAAGAATCTAGCTCAAAGGACGTCCATATGTGTGCTCTACTTGAGACAAGTGGCCTGATTTTTGGGAGCCTGTCCACCACAATGGGACATCTGACCACTCAGAAACTGCAAAACAGGCCAAGATGAATAAACATTGTTCAGGATGAATCCATTAGTCATGTGTGCTTAAAGAGTGACTTCACCCAAAATACCTTAAAAATCTGAAAAGGCTGCAAACCTGCTGACCACCGTTATTCAGGGGTATCTCCAGGAGCTTTGTGGCAAGAAAACCAGCAGCTTTCTGGCAGCTTGTCTGCTAAATCTTCATTTTGGCGTGAAATTTGTTTACAAGACAGAGATAACATCCTTCAATAGTTTTTTTTTCCTGTACAGTTTCTAGCTTTCTACTGAAATTATAATTGAAAACTATGATAACGTCTCAAAATCCGTTTGGAAAAAATAACTCAATGGGCAGCATATAATATAGGGATAAATCTTATTCAAATTAATTGACATTCAGGTATCACATATGAAAATAATTTTCATATGCTCTTTAACAAAAATGAAACCTATTCAGTCTAATTGTAGAGAGTTTCGGGTGTTTGTGTGTAGACTGATAGACACGTGAATAAACATAAATGCTAGTGATAAAGGAAACCCAAGGAATAGAAGTTTTTAATCCTTGAGTATTGAGATGTTACTTTTTCATGTTATATGTTGCCTGCTTTTCCCATAAACGTTTTCATTTTATCTTAATTGACCTGTCAGAACAGGGTCCAACTGTCAGTTCTGGGCTGTGGACATTTGTACCTAAAAAAAATGAACCAAAAAGACTAAAGCTGCTTCACATACACCAATTAACTATCACAAGTGAAGAATTTTGAGTCACTACAAATAGCAGCAAGTTTTGAATTTAGAGGTGAAAGTATCCATACTAAATGCTCCAAAATGTCAGAGGGTTGTATTAACATCTGACTCTTACTCAAAATAGATTTCTCTGGTTATGAGGACCAGAAGAAATCATTGCCCTCTGGTGGTCAAGGTGGAGTTTTTTCTGGACTCCAATTACAACCCACTATCACATACGTAGAAAGAAAAATCTTAAGGGAGACTACTTTTTGTTGATGTTGATATTGCTATAAATAGGTGAAAAAATATGGTCCTGTCTCTCATAGTTTCAGGATATATATTATCATAAAATTATAGAATACTTTGGGGTTGGAAGGGACCTCTAAAGGTCATCCAGTCCAACCCCCCTGCAGTGAGCAGAGACATCCTCAGCTAGATCAGATATATATTAAATCCTTACTCTCGATGCAGTTTTCTCTCCCGACAAGAGCTTTCTCCGCTTCAAATTCAGTTTGATTTGTGTGACCATTCACCCATGAAATATAGCTATGTGCTACCTACTTTATTCAATGTCAAGAGAAAAACATGTTTTCAACACCTAATCACCTCTTATCCACAATAGTTTGCATTTAAATGTCATAAGGCATAATTACATTTGTCTCTGAGATTGCTGGTTTTTTCTAGAGTGCCACCTAGGGATGGATGTGAAGTATGAACTCAAGCAATGCAGCCAGTCTAACTATGGCTCCCGCTGGGAATAGCCAGGCAGAGGTTCCCCCAGTCCACCCACAGGCAAGAGCCAATGGTACTATTAGTGCCTGGGATGCCATGGTGAGAAAAGGGCTTTGTTGTGCTTTGGGAAGGGAAGGAAATACAGCCCCTACACTCAGATGAAGACATACAGAGACTGTGCATGTAACATATGAGTGAATTCAGAAAGGACACCGCCTTCTGACACGCAGGCTGTGCCAAACATGCATGCTCTGCCTTTGTGTTAACAAAGACTGATGCAAACAGTGTATCACAGCTGACTGCTGACCACAGTCTTATATACCAGAAGGCTTAAAAAAATCACTAAGAAGAGCTCCATGATCTTCATGAAGCATTTGTTGATGCCCTGGTTGCTCATCATTTTACAGGCACTTAGGTTGTCTCCTTGCTTAGAAGTCACAACTGTTCTGTTTGTCGTGTTGAAAATATAGTGCAGGAGAGGGAATGATCTGAACTTCTCACTTTTTTTTTTCTCACAGCCCATCTGAATAGGTCCCACTGCAGCTAAGCACACCTCTGGAGGTCAGTGCTGAAACTGAAGCTCTGTGCCACCATTCTACATCCCTAACTGAACTAGGCTGTGAGCCAACACTCCTGGACCCCAAAAGCTCCCAGGGAATCTGCACCCAAGAGTTAGTTTATTGACATAAACCTACGTTCATTGTATCCATATGGAATTTCAAGGACTCCTGCTTAGAAGCTGACTTAGCCCAGTAATTTTCCTGGGAATTAATACTGTCATTTCACTCTTAACTTTATTCCATCACTGCAATTACAGATTCTTAACACTATTTTAAGCAAAGAATAGAAATAACAGCTGAGCAAAACCACTTTCCAAGTAAAGGAGGGGGGACAAGAAAAGAAAAAAGAACACATGCCAAGGCAGAGCAAACCCAGCAAATGGGTCATCTAGGAAGCTGCCTATGTTAGAAAGGAGTCAAATTAAGCATGACAGAGTTCAGGTTATGGTTTTTCCAGTTTCTGAGGTGGCTTTATTACCTTCTTAAGAAAGCTAGAAACAGGCTGGAGAACGGCTTCCTGAGAGGAAGGGTAAGATCTTTATCTTCCAGCCTTAATGCTTATTCACATCAGAAGTTACTGATTTATGCCAGAACACAGTTTTTGTGTTCCACGACTGACTTCTGTGTTTGCACCAACTGTAAGATTAAGCTGTCCTTACTACCTATTTAAATATGGCTCCTCTTCTAACTAGAACATTCTTGTACGAAAGCCTGGTCATTTTATCTAAGTAAGTCCAAGTATCCCATCATTAATCTTCATATACAGCACCAATGAAAGATGTGAAGGATTGTCCTGTGGCTTGGTTTTGTCCAAGTGGAGGAGTGGCTGGAAAGCTGCCTGGTGGAAAGGGACCTGGGGGTGCTGGTGGACAGCCAGCTGAACGTGAGCCAGCAGTGTGCCCAGGTGGCATCCTGGCCTGGATCAGAAATGGTGTGACCAGCAGGAGTAGGGAGGGAGGTGATCATGCCCCTGTACTTGGTACTTGTGAGACCACACCTGGAGTACTGTGTCCAGTTTTGGGCACCACAGCACAAGAAGGACATTGAGGTGCTGGAGCAGGTCCAGAGAAGGGCA
>JANHGN010024054.1:0-37440 GCA_024605025.1 Megaceryle maxima | reverse complement strand
AAAACGAGAGGAAATGGCCTCAAGTTGCATCAGGAGAGGTTTAGATTGGATATTAGGAAGAAATTCTTCACTGAGAGAGTGGTTGGGCACTGGAACAGGCTGCCCAGGGGGGCGGTGGAGTCACCATCCCTGGAGGGGTTTAAAAATCAAGTGGACATAGCACTTGAGGCTCTGGGCCAATGGACAGAGAGATGTTAGGATGAGGGTTGGACTCGATGATCCTAGAGGTCCTTTCCAACCCTACTGATCTATGATTCTATTCTATGATTCTAAGTTTTTTAAAACATGAAATGCTTTAATTGGATCTTCATTTCTCTGAATGTAATTACCTTTTTAATGAACAGTGACAAAAGCTAACAATGAAAGTAGAATGACAGAATTGGCTAAATTTTACAAACATGTTGCCTACAACAAATGAATAATCTTGTATTCTGAGTATTGGCTGAAATATGATAATTGTCATCTCATAGTGCTATTCATTTCATTAGAGAAGGATAAGCTTATTGCACTTTGAAAAGCAGTTTTTAATCTTACAGCTGCACAACTTAGATTGTTTTCTTCTGTCTTTCTCAGCCATCGAATATGCCTTATTCTAGCTATGCCAACAAACTACTGAGTGCAAGCAGCATTCCTATTGATTGCATAAAAATAGTAATCAAGCACTTTAGGATCTGATCCAGTATCTGAGGTTTCTGGAATACTAACACTGGAGTAGAAGTTATGGTTTCACTGGTTGTGAAATCACCAGTGTTTTAACCAAGATTGATGCAGGTTTTAAACCTGTTATTTCCCTTAATTGTCATGAAATTCAGAAATGAATGAACAATTATTCCAAATTTAAGGGAGCCATGCTATGTTTATCCAAAAATGAGACCAATGCGTCTCTACTAAATATTACCCCCAGCAGATATATCCAGAGATCATTTCTGGAAACTCCGGGTTTTATATTTTTTCCCAAATATAGTTAATTTATAAATATAAATACAGTCATATTTTAAACATTTTCTGTATGCTTATAAGTTTTTGTGAACATTTTTCTTCTGTGATCTAATCCTGCGTGTCGTGCTTCTTATAGTAATATCACCAGGGCTTAAAATACCCATAAAATTATGACTGCAATCCCATGAAAATTTTTCTCAGGGAATTTCTTTGGGAACTAGTGTTAAACCTTTACCTTACAGCAAAGAAGTCGTGCATTGTTCTTTAAAACTGTGTGAGATACTTGCACTAGGGAAGACTCAGCAGAACAGAACTGCACACATCAGCAGGACCCCGAGTGTTTCATCAGGAAAATCTCCCAGGGAAATGAGAATTTCTTCTGGAACAGCAAAGGCAAGACGGGGTTTTAATAAGAGGATGTGTGCTGGCGTGGCTGAGACAGGTCACAGCTGGAGGGTCTGGGCATGGCACAGCCAAAACCCTTGCAGCTGCATCAGTACCAGCTGGCCAAGTTTATCTTAGGTGACCCTCTCTTTCAGACCATATTACAACAAAGGCAGGGTTTAGCAGGCTCATAAGGCCAGATGGTTTACCCCTCAGTTTAAATGGATTTTCTTAAATACATCACAAACAGATGCTCTTACACCCAAAGATACTCTATTTTATTTTAAGTATAACTCATAAGGACTTCTAAGGAGTTCCCATAAGATTGTTTTTAAACTTGAAATGATGAGCCAATTTTTCAGAGCAGTCTGGTACCTGTTAAGTGCAAATACTACTCTAACAGCAGTCCTGAGTCCGTTTCACAAATGGTGTGTGTAGATGTCCTGGTTACACCATATGCCACTCTGCTCTCTCACAGGTACCTATTACGTTATTTAGTGTAGAAGAGGTTAGCTGAGGTTCCTGGTTTAGGTTATCTGCTTGTGGGTGGCATCTCTTCACTCTAAATTTCCAAGTTCACTCACAGGCACCTCAAAATGAGCCACCTTAGAGCTGGGCCTATGGTGCCTCAGGCAAAGACAGTCCAGCTGCCTGCACATGGTTTGCCTGTAATGCCAACGTCGTAGAAAACCAAAACAAAATATTCAGTTTGGAAAAGTTTAAAAGAGCATGTTCAGAGGGAATGATATAGTGAGATTTTAGAATACAAGGCTTGAATGTCATCTCAATAATTCTTTGAAAAAGTACTCCTGCTTATGAGCCAAAAGCTATGTAAATTGCTGTGTAAGATTCCTCAAACAATTGAGAGTTAGGATTTCTTCCTTCCTTTCCTGGAATTTGTTGTGCTCAATAGAAAGGTTTCTATTCACACCCCTCCTTTTCCTTCAGCTTTTTTCATTATATGCAGAGTCTACATCCACTCTGATTAGGAAACTTAAAAAGCTTAGACATTAGCTGCTTAAGAATTAACTTCTTAAGATTTAACTTCTTAAGACCCTATAAATTTAGATCCTCTCTGCTGTGACATTAGCCCAACAATTCAAGCAAATGCCTGCTGATTAAAAAGAAAAGGGAAAAAAAAAAAAGAAAAAAGAGGAAATTCATACAATTCATCAGGTAATTCTGCATCTGCTAAATACTCAGAAATGTACTTTCTAGTCTCTTTCTTTCATCTTAAGTATAGAATACTCATTTATTTGCAGTAAAAGCTTTACTAGCAAGGTGAACAACCTCAGAGCAAAGCTGATCAACTATAAGAGTCTTCCAGACTTCATGTTTCAACCACATCTCAGCTCTCTGGATCATTAAATCAACAGAACTGCAGAGTCAACAGTCCCATTCCTTCTATCATGACTCACAACTGTTTCCTCTGATCTACTACTGACATGTATATACCTTCTGTAAGAAATGGATCTGAGTCTTCTGGGAGACTGTGATGAGCAAAAACCCAGTGCAGATCTAAAGGCTTAAAAATAACAAATAAATTAGCCCATGTCATGCTCTTTTCAGATGCACTGAAACATTTTAAAAGAACTCTTGTTTTCATTGAAATGGATATTTTAGCTCATTGTCATATCCTTTAGAATGCATTTTCATTACTGAACGTGGATTCGTAAAACTTTGGATTTTGGGTCGACTGCTTTCATGCTTGAAATCCTTATGTCCAAGATGAGAAGGACATGCCTGAGAATGAATGACTTTAAACACTCTAAACATGAGGAGGTACCCAAACTAAAAGAGAGAAGCACGGCAGAATAGCGGGGACTAATTCTGTCCTCAGGATTGTCTGTACAATCCCCCATGACTTCAGTAGATGTATTATATTGAACTGCAGGACTTGGATAAATTAAAAACAAAAAGAGCTATTATCTGTTGTAAGTAGATCATATATCAATAAAAAGTATTATTATTATTACTATCCACTCCATCCATCTGTCAGGACAGGATTATCTTTTAAAAGGGCATTTTCTGGCACTTTGCTAAGTCCAGGTTTAGATGTCGCATGAGATATGACATATTTCTTCCTCAGGAGGCCAGTTTGTCTTGGAAAATACTGCAGCCATAAAAAAAAGATAGTCAAGATCATTGATTGTTTACTTCATTTCATTTAATTACTTGTTATAAACTCTAAGACCACCCTAAATCACTCGGAATTATTTGTCTGCAAACATACAGTGCATGAAATCTTATCTTCCCTGCTGATAAACCAAAGGGCCCAAAATCTCACCCCATTATGTGCATTCTGTAACAGGCCTTCTCGGAATTACTGCTGATTCCAACCGAGTTAAATATAGCCTGAAATGACTGACTTCTTTGAAACCCAGGATTCAGACCTATTAACTCTTGGGAAATTTCACTTTAAGCTGATCAGTCTTCTGTTCCTAGGATTTCTCCTGTTTCTTAACTGGAGCTTCCCTATGTGTGAGTCTCTTGTGAGGACAATGTGCTTGGAAAGGCAAGCAGCCTTACTGCTGAAAAAAGACTAGAAAAGGTGCCATTATATTCCACCAAGTTATTTTATGCTGTTCTGTCCCATGTTGTACGTGCTGGTTTAGCTCTTATCCTGCATTGCAATCACTCATCAGATTTGCTTTTTCTTCCATCCTTGTGTCTTCCAAGATAGTAAGTCTTGTCAGTTTTCTGCATCACCAAGTATACCAGTACCTTTCCATGAAATGTGATGAATTACATTTTAACAACTAGGGGTGGAAGCCTAATTTTCCTCATTTTCTGAAAAAGATGCGTATTTTGCTTCCCTTTCACGTTCTTTTGTTCTGCTTTCAGTTTCTAATTCCATCCTTGGAATCTCCTTCTACCATTTCATTTTCTGTTATTCTCACTCATCCTTTAAATACATCTTCTTTACATTTCCTCTTCTCTTCTTCCTTACTATCATCATTTAATGACATCAGGTGCTGTCAATTGTCTCTCCCACATCATTTTGTATAAGAAAAGGTTTAATAATAATCTTTCTGGCATCCTGCTAATTACCTAGACGTTTATTATTACCTTTCACTTGCGGTCCAGTTACTAAATTCTCATGTCAAAAGATCCATCTTCTGTGACCTAATAAGCTCCTATAAGGACATATATCTGGTCCTCTTTCACCCTAGTGTTCAAATCTTCCAAGTAGTTATTTCTTGTTGTATTTCCCCCTCTAAATCAGTGTTAAACTGCTGTACATATTTAGCTCGTTAAATCTTTCCTGACAATGATTTCTCCAGACCACAATAATTTCTCTTGTTCACCTTTGAAACGTTGCTTTCATTTGTCAATACAGTTAAGAACAAATACGGATGAAAAATTAAACAAAACTTTGATATAAACTGCTGGCTCTTTCCTCTGTGTTGTGATCCTTCCATGAAAGCATTCTGAAACCACACTGTCTTTTTCTATAGCTTTATTGTATAGCACACATATCTTAGTTGCTGTCCTTACTGGATAGTAATTGCTGTTATCACTCTTCTTTTTTTCCTCTCCTGGAGCTGGATAATGTATTTTCTTTTCCTGAGTCTCTGATGCCATCCCAGTTGATGGTGGTTTTTGTAAGTGGCTAGATGCTCAGAGAGTTTCAGTAATTAAGCATCATCTGGAATGATTGATTTGCCACTGTTTATGTGTTCCAAGTACTCCCAAATCTGTATTTTATCAATAGCTGTTGTTACACGATCTCAATTGTCTTCTAATTGCCTAGCCTTCATTTTCTTTCCATTTCTTGCTAACAGTAATATTAAAAAAGGACTTCAATCCCCTGGCTATTTTTAAGTCACATTTAATTTTGTCTGCTTCTTATTTATTTCTTAGCTCCCTTTCTCTCTAATCTAGTTTTCAAGTTACCTTACTTTCTTCTGGAAAGCACTGTGTGACTCTTGACTCATTTTTCAGAGTCAAGCTGCATAACTACCCCTTCCAATTCTCAACTTTTTCCTCTTGCAATCTGTTTTGAGGATCTCAACGATTTGAAAACTGGAAGCAATGATGCTATTTGGAAGGAATACGCTCCTTGCTCTACTTTTCATGTGTGAAGGTCCACCTGCTTATCTTTCAATGCCATCTCCAGCTCAAAGGCTTTTCTTTCTCTACCTTGGCAACCACAGCTCTAGCAAATAGTCCCTTTTTATTTCACCTTTTACTTACTGTTTCTCAGTACTCATGAGCTTTTGGGCTACTGCCATCAGAGACATGCTAGCAAGGGTAAAGATAATGATAAAGATAAAGATGCTATTGCAATTTAATGTAGCTCCAAAATGGATGCGAGGAATTTACAGGAATTTACGTACCACTTACTATTATTCCCTATCCTATTTGTACAATATCTTGACTGCAAGCCAAAGAACTCTTGCCTTCAGCATACCTTCCCATTAGCTTTGTCTTTGGGTTGGTGTCTGTCAGTACACGTAGGACAAAAAAAAAGAAAAGCTGTAAGAACCATTTCATTTGTGAGATTGGCAGGCTCAAGGCACGTGAATAAAAATGCAGTAACTTTTCAAATCCCATGTAGTTACAGATGTAAACCAGTCATCTGAGTAACGTGGAATTTTTAAGGTAACCAAGTGATCTTTTATGAGACAGGATCTCCTAGAGGAGGAAGTCCTTCATTTGATTAGGGAAAGAAACAGAACTGAGACAAACTAGGAAAGGACCAGCTGTTGCATAAGTAGAGTTTGTGGAGTCCTGTCATGCTGCTAGTTCAGAGACAAATTCTTGTGACGAGAAGAGGCCCAGACAGCTTGGTGAATAACATTTCTTGATGAAATGATAAATATGTTACAGTAATAACCTCACAGTATCTCCGAATGCTGTGGGATATTGAATTTGCTTTCCTGCTTAGGAGAGATAAATTTATTTTCAGAAGGTACTCTTTTAAGGGAAAAAATTTACACATGTCAAAGCAGTCAGTAACTGTAATTTCTAACCTGTGTCATTTGACTAGCTGAAGGATGACAGTGACGTTCCTTCCATTGATGTTGGGACCATAATATTATTTTTATTATTACTATCAGACAGAAGTAAACTAAAAATAATCCTCTGGTTTCTAAGATATGTGGATTTTAATTCACTCCCTCTCTCTTTACTGCTATATCTATGTCACCACTTCCATCTTCTCTCTCTTCTGCTTATTTGAATCTCTCTTGTCCAGAAAATGCAGACCAAATCCTTCAGCTTCGTCCTGTGACATTCATCCTTGCCTGCCAGCTGCCACTCAGAAAGTGAGGGGTAACAGCTAGAATTCCATCACTGGGCTCATCTGATAACCGAAATCCCTGTGAATTCCCAAACCTCTAAAAGAGAGGCAGCATCCTTGGCTTATGCACTTTCTTAAGCCATTATATGAACAGCATGGCTGGAAGGAGATCAAGGCAGGTACTTCCAGACTCCTTTCACATGTTCTGAATACCTGAGGCTCCCACACTATTTCCAGAGCTGCCAGCCCCTCATGGCATAACCCTTGGCAATGAGAGAGCATTTCCAGCCATGCTGAATGACCTTACTGAATCAACCCTTAAATGCAACTTTGTAGGGACATTACAGAGCAGTGAGATCAGAAGGGATGTTAAAAATACCTGATGATAACAGCAAGGAGAAGCTATTTTTGTCTGGCTCATAGCTACCAATGTGTTTGCCTATTAAAAGTCTGGGCCCCAAAACCTTTGCCAGTGATAGTCCCCATGAACTGCAGTGTTCCTCAAATACCAGGCTTGCAAACTTGTCTCAAGCACCGAAACTGTCTATTCAGAACTACTCACAAGTAAACAAGCACCATTATTTCTAAGTCAATACAGAGGGTCCTCAAGTGGTCTGTCTCATTCCCTGCTTGTGGCAAACCTGATTTCTTTGCTTCACTCTGCAGTGATTTTGGCACACGTGAATTGTAGGTCAAATGCCCTAGAACCAATGTTTGCTGAATTTTTCAAATGTTTTCTGCTAAAGTCTATTGACAGCTCGGCCCAAGCAGTTGCTCTCAGATAATAAAGCACTCTGGACAGAGAATACCTGAATTAATTTTTTGCAGGTACTTAGCAGGTCAGGTAGGCTATCAAATTGGCTAATTCCAAGCTATTTTTACCTTAATGGCTTTGTTTTAAGTGTGCACAGACAAGGTCAGCACATTAGGATTAATTTCTAATGTTCATGGAAGGAGAACCTATTTTTTTAACTTAACTTTTCCCCTTAGATAGTAGAAGCTACAGTTCCTCTTTATTAACTAATACAGGAATATTTGAAAGGGTACAAGGACACATTTCCCATCTGACCAGGATGCCCAAAGAAAGATTTCATATGTTATAAGAAAACAACATATGTATTAGCTAATAAAACACCAAGTTTTTTGTACTTGGGAGTGTGATGTCAGTGAGTACTTGGCCTGACACTTTGGATGTACACTTGTGTACATTCCAGCTTCATATCCAACATAACACACAGAGAAACCTCTGCAGTTTCTCTTACCGTAGCACATGATAAAACAACTGCATTGGGTCAAACCAATGGTCTGTCTTTGACAGTGGACAGTAGCAAATGCCTCAGGAAAGAACACGATAAACAACGGGTCTTCTGCCAATGTCTCTTAAGAGATGGCCTCAGACTAAGCTATTATGGGGTATAAAGCTTGTATGGCAATACCAAGGTGACATAAACTTCATTTTGCTTCGCATCCACTAATGACTTTAAATAACAGCTTTCAGGACAGGATCTAGCAGAAAAAGAAATTAACAGTGTCCTCTTTGCCTTCTTGATACCAAATCCTCATGGAGAACAAATTCACACATGTGCAGGAAAGATCACTACGTAAGCTCTATCTAGTTGTGCAGTTTAAGTTTCCTTTCATAAAGCCCCATTCTGAAATATATATATATCTAGCAATTATTTATTTGGAATACCGTAACTGTACTTCCTTTATCACAGGGTGGACATTTACTTGTTTCAATACAATTACTGTAACCAGTAAGTTAATGTAAGCTCATAACAGAGATGCCATCATTACATGGATTTATGAGAAGAGCACTAAACATAAAATTGAGGTAATTGCCTGTGTGCTGCCAGGCTATTTTGCCAGTTAATATAAATAATATCATTCTCAGCATGAGCCACCAGAAGGACATCATCCTTAAAACTAATTCCTCACCTGCCACTGTCAGAAATTTTCACTATAAACTTGATGAAGAATGTGTGGCTAAGTGTTACTGACAATCATATATTACCAGGGAAAGGTGGTTACCTCGAGTACCCCAAACAATCTGTTGTTTTGGTATGTTACCACATAAAATTGATTTAATGCTGCAATTTTCCATTTCTCTCTGGAGCACAGGCTGCTAATTTATTAGTCACGTATATTGAAATTTCTCCTTTTTCCATTCATGTATAAATTTCCATAAGTAAACTGAGCAGATAGGGGAGGGAGGGTTGGTTTATTTTTAAAACTTGGAAAAATAAATCACATGTGAAGTTCTGCTACTCATGCTATTGAAATGCATCCTACAAAGCAAACAGAAGTTAAAAGTCATACAGAAGATCTGAGACAGGAAATGTTGGTAAGCAGGAAAAAAGACTTATGTGCTTTCTTGTTTTATGCCTGCAAATAAAAAGTTAAACAGAAATAGCAAGAAGGATGAAGTAGAAGAGGGGGTTTTTTTCTTAGTAAACAATGCAATAGTTGATTTGAATGGCTGCTACACTACATAGAAGTGCATCCTACTATATAGTAGGATTTTGGTTCAAATTTAATTACTAACTTTTTTTAAAAATTTTCTTCAAATAAAATAATAATAATTTATAAAAACACAATGGCAAAGAAACCTGCATGTCTGACACACTGGTTCTGGATATCTTTGGCCACCAACATTTGCACAAGAGCAAAATCAGACCCCTGAGCTCTTAGGAATGTTCATCTGCGACTGATCTCTTTGCTTGTCAAGCTCACTGTTTATCAGAAGTCATCAGATCTCACCATAACAAAAGGGATTTAAAAGGCTATCATACACTGGTACCACTGAGTTCTCTGAAATATAAGGTGATGGTCTGAACAGGATCAGTGTCACTCTCGTTCACAGTGGAACCTGTAAGTTAGCATGTACAGATGAACGCAGGACTTGTCTCACATACTTTTTGAAAGCAGTAAGTGATATTGAGGCATACTGCAGGTATAGCTGAGACAAACACCTAGAAGAGCTGAAAAAGTAATGAATATGCCAGTAAATTACCCCCTACTTGATTGCTCTGCAACCAGTTCCAGAGTAGTGCAAAGTGCTTTAAAACCCAACAGCTTTTAGGAGAATACCTAAAGAATAATGAATAGGCCCTGTTAAAGCTAGGGATTCCCAAAGCAAATTTTGTTTGTTCCAATAAAGTTCCTGATACTAGAAAAGGTGTGATATTATTATCTTACAGGGAATGGACTAAGACAGCAACATTAATAATTCTCCTTGCCTTGTAAAAGAAAGTTGCAGAGGGACCATGATTTTTGCAAACAACCTCCTATCTTCCCATGGCCCTGAGCACGCCAGAAACCTTACAGGTGAAATGCATAATAAACAAAGATGTTGATAGCCTTTTCATGAGTAGTATCTATGCTACTCTTGAATATATCTAATAAATGCAGGGATTTTCAGGGAAAATGACTTCCTGAAAACTAGTATGTCTGCTCAAGACAGTGGAGAAGATGTGGTGAAGAAAAGTTGTATCTATCTCATTATTCCATGCCATCCTTTATAACATTATATTTGGTTATAAACAAGCATGCTTTTTGTGTATTTGGGGAGATGGAGTGTTTCCAGCCTGAAAAATCATTTCAAGTGCAAAGAAGCCAACACTTTATTTATCTGAAAGTCAAGCAGCAGAGATAGATTTCAGGTAACGAATGCTTTCCAGACAATTAATCTTTTAAACAGTCCTCTGGCTCAGGATCCTGCAGGCCACAATACTGCAGTAGTAAGTTAGTATTGCTCACGTGGTGGTTCCAGGCTGAAAGAGATGTGTCTTCTGTCCTCAGCGTCCTGCTGAATTAGCAGTGGTACCAACATTACCATTCCCTGACAATTTTTCCTTTGATCTTTCAAGAATATATTCTATGACACAGGATGAATTTTCAAATATTCCTCCTGACAATCCCTTCCCAACCTTGGGTTTGCAACTGATCATTAGGATCAAAGCACAAACCAGGCAGTAGCTATTCTCCTAATCTCATGATAAACTATCAAGTTTTTGATCAGTCTCCTTGCAGAACAGTTTTAGCAACAACTTCTGAATAAAGTATTTGTTCAATTTTTGTTGTTGTTTTTATTTGTTTGTTTGTTTGGGGTTTTTTTTGTTGTTGTTTTTTGGGGTTGTTTTTTTTTTGGTTTGGTTTTTTTTTTTAGTTAGAAACAGGATTTTATATTGCACCATGCAGAACACAAATAATCTTGACCCACAAATCTCATTTCTTTTGGCTCGGTGTGTATATCTTGACTTGGGTGACTGAGCTAACAGGAAAACAAATTCAAATGATACAACTGGCATCAGCTTGCTAAGCTGACAGCAAGAATGTAAGATAGCACAACCAAACACACAGTAGAGCGTAAAGAGCACCTCTGCATGAACAGTGTGTTGAACAGAGGACAAGGCAGCTTAGACAATACATCTGTAGCTTAACCACAAGGCCTAAGGAAACTTCAAAATGCCAGCACACGGGCCTGAGGAGCCTGCCAATGTGTCTGATGCAGGACCATCTTGTTTCTGGGGTTTATGACCAGACAAAGAAAAGAATTAGAATTAAAAATGCAATGCAATATATGAAAAAACCACTCCAACTTCATTATCCTGCACTTAGGGAATGAAGAAAAATAGTTCATTGGCCTGTTATAAAATACAAGGTTTAGGGACTGGGTTGTTGGTTGTTTTTTGTTTTGTTTTTTTTAAATAAGGACAGTGTAATTTTAAAAAACCTGGACTTTTGGAGTGTATTTACTCCCTAAAGACTTGAGAAGAGAGAGACATTGATAAAGGAGACTGCAAATGGTGGTGCATGGGGAAGAGTAAGTTCCACAGCTGATATAACAGCTAACACTTTCCATGGTTATTATCATCCTGAAAAGAAATGCTTGAGCTTGGAGCTTCTGTAGATTAACAATAGAATTGACAGATTGTATGACCAGAAATATTCCAAAAAAGACTCAGTAAACATACCCCTCCTTCACGTTCTTGGGGGAGAACTGCAACATTACCAACCACTTCTTGTGATTTTCAGAGCCTGTCTGCTTGCTGCACTCAAACACAAGTGAAACACTTGTTTGCTGAACTCAACAGCCCCATTCTCCCAGTTGATTCGCTACAGAGACCATGCGAACATGCTGCAATTTGTCTGGAGGTTTCCTCCCCTGACACAGTCTTATATCCTCACCTTTCACAGGCAGTTCTCTCGCTCTCCCTCCACGTTGCTCACCTCTCTCAGAGGCCATCAGAGAGCTCCTGCCAAATACAGAGATTTCAGCTCCCACCAGCATACTCTGTTTATGCCTCACAGGTACTCCATGAAAATCTTAGAAATCAGCTGGATAGTTAAACAAGTTTGATAAAAACTAGCTGCAACCACTTCCAATTTCTGGCTCATCATCAGGACTGCCCAGAAGAGCTGTAGAGGAGCACTGTTAATTTGGGGAGGAAACATCTCCCTCACCGAGACAGATACTGGCCTAGGTGCAATATCAGCATTAGTTAGCAGAGGACTTTTCCCTATGAACCTTCCTTCCCATCCCCAAGCAAAAGTTTATCCAGACAAGCCCCAGGCTATCACTGGTACTACTGTAAAGAACTGAATTTAAAAAGTGATGGTCTTATTAAATAAAGGTTAAAGCTAACTCAGTACCTCACAGAATGACTTGAGTCACTGAGGTTTACTAAACTAAATGACATTAGCTTTACACCTCAAAATCTTGCTAAAAAGAAAATGAGGTTTGTTTGCCAAGACCTATTTTCCATGCCTCCATATGGGCTGGCATTCCTGATACTTTCATTCTATATTAATACTGTTTTATATCAGCTGTTACATTGTTCTACCCCTGGCAGGGACCAGTTGCCAGAACTGCCTTTTTTTGTTTTGTTTTGGGGTTTTTTTCCATTTCAAAATACAGGCTTATTCTAGTTCTCGGATTTCCCTGGCAGCGTTCATGGAGTAAAGCACTGCTTAGCAGCAGGAATAAGGCAGACACAGAGTCTCAGGGGTAATTCTGACAACAGGAAATAAAAATCAATTTTACAATCTTCACAATATTAGCAACCCCATCGCCTTCTCACTACTGCAGTAAGACACAGGGTGGAAGATCCCAGCTGGGAGTCTGCGCGCCCAGCCTCCTCCTGTGCTCACATCTGCAGCTTTGCCCAGCAAGTACAGAACTGACCTACTAGTCCATGTTGGGAACAACTCACCCAGTGCACCCCGCCTCACTCTTCTACTCCTCTTCCTAGCAGGATCTCAAGCCAACAATCCACCAGCTCCCTAGGGCTCGACATTTTAACTCAATTTTCTAATTCCAATTGCACTGAATGTTAACATACAGTATAAATAGGTGAAAAGGGCTGTTGTTATTTAAGCCCTGCATCTTAACCTCCCGTGGGAGATTAATAACAATAATAATAGGGGAGCATGATAAACACCTACATAACTACATGTGCAAAATGCAACTGAAAATTAAGTGTTAACTGTATGCATGTACCCAATCCTTTGCTTTGCAAACACGCAGTAATTGGCAAGTACCTCCAGATGTGCTGATGGTGCTACTCAGGTATGTTCTGACTGTCTTACTGAAAGAAAGGTTTTAATGAAATAAATGTCAAGATGATTTCTTGGATGACTGCTTACACTAGGATTTGATCTCTTGTTTATACTTGCTTAATATCCATAAATTATGGCATATGTTTCAGAAGCATGTAATTACACTTGTCATTCTGGGTGTTAGATTCGTAAGTACTGGAGACAGACTGTGCAGTGATAGATGGCCAGTTCAGGCATCATTTATGACAAGTTAAATCATTTTCAAAAAAAACCCCCCACATATAGCACTATAAAATGATGAAAGCTATATGGAAGTAATATTACTTTTGGTTATACAAGTTGTTACCACCAGCAGAGTTTTACTAACTTTGCCCTTCTACTGGTGTCTACTTGATAATCCTTTGCTTAAAAATACATTAATGCTGTTAAGCTTTCCTAGGACAATTCTGTAGCTGCATTTTGCAATTTGCAATATTTCAATCAAGGTTTGTTTACTCGCTTGTTAGAGAGAATTTTCATTTCACTTGTATGCTTATCAGTCATACCAAAGTCACCTGTGGGATGAAAAGACAGAAGTATTTCTTTCACTTTTTTTAAGGTAGCAATAAATGTTTTTTAATATACACAATTCTGGAAGACTTTCCAGAAGTAACAAAAGGAAGAAGAGACTTTCACATACCATTTGGCACTCAATTTCCATGAGTCATTTAATGACCTTAAACCAGAGATTCTCACTGCTACGGATGGAAATTGAACCTATGCCCACAAGAGAACACTTGGCCCAGGATACTGAGATCTACCTCCTGCAAAGCCAGTATTCGGCTGCTGCAGGCTTCTCTGGTGCAAAGGACAACCTGCCACTGAAGGCAGGGTGGATGGTTTTTAACCTGATGGCTTAGGGTAGGCGGCTCCAGCATATCAAAGAACACAAATTGTTGGGTTTCATAAACCAGAGTCCGTGTTTGATGCACTGCCAGATCAAATTTGATGCTAATGGTAGTGTACGCACAAGCTGGTTTGAGGCATAGGACAGCTCTACTTCTCAAAAAGTATAGCCACTTTGATCTAATGGTATTGCATTTCTCAAGTCCTCAGGCACCCCAGTGCACTCCCCAAGGGTGGCAGCTGGGGCTGTGGAGCACTGCCTGCTCACAGGTCTCGGGCTCCTGCCATCACGTTCTGTTCTCGTTGGCATGTGGTACTGTGCAGGGAGTGCAGAATGCAGCTCTTACAAAGAGGGAATAAATATGTATGTGATGTTTCTTAACGATTTTTTCCCCATAATCTTTCCAACAGAACCTTTTAATAAAATCAGTGAGATTCATATATATTGACATTTAACTCCGTAACTCCATTTTTTTTCAGTCAGTGGTTCAGAAAAGTATCTCAGTAAAGTCACAACTACTGTATTCTTTCATTACGAGTTGCAGAAAATGTTGGTTGAATGCTGCCTTTGCCTCCTCCAGCCTTCCCCACATCCTGAGCCTTCAGTTAATAAATGCCACAGACTTAACTGTTTAGAGAGACTTGTATGTTATATTTGATAAAAAAATCCTCCATCATAGTCCAATTATTTTATTTTATTTGTCCATTTGGTATTATTTTTATGGTTCATTTTCTGCTTAGATTTTAAGGAGGCGCCTGGAGCACTGTTGCAAATATGAGTTGTAATATAAAATACAACATTATTTATTATCATGATATCGGTCTGCCTAAATAACTGTAGTATCCACAATATTCACAATAGCCTGAAGAAACAAAGAATGACAAATATCACTGTCAATAGCTGCTCTGGGAGTGTCCTCCAATTTTCTACATTCAAAACAAAAATTTCTACAGTCCTACAAAGCCCTATGTGTAAAGCAAATCAAAAGTAATTTTAAGCCTCTGTGTCAAGGACAGAAGCCATCAATATTTTATAGGAGTATGTAAATAAGACCGTTCATGGCAAGGGTTTTGCACTGCAGAGATATCAACCCTAGATACTGAGGGAGCTGCTTGACATTTAGCTCAGAAGTGAGATGGTCAGTAATGTATAGCAGTAGGTGGTTAGGAATTCCTAAACTTTGGAAGTCACGAGGTCTTTGTCTGTGTTTGATGAATATGCATAGGCACTTCCAGAAGTCCACCTGCACTTCAGACTCACAGGGGGTGGTCCAGCCATTCATGTGAACACAAGGGTCTGTCCTTGAGGTCTATGTTTAACTAGGCAGCTGAAGATGGGCATGGGAAGAATTTTGTGTTACCATTCTGGCCAAAACCTTCACACTTCATCTTAAAGATAAAAGCTTGAAAATCCATGGCTTAAAGCATCTAAATTAATTTTTCAGTATTCAAATGTGCTTTACTGTTAGGTCTCCCCATGGCATTCATCAGGGCTTCTTTAAAGGTTTTCTTTTACTACTGGTCTCTGTCACCACGTATCTGTCATTTTTTTATAATTTATCTTCTCAATGCACAAGTATGCTCCAAAAGGAAAAACGAGCCTGTAGTAGCTGCCTGTATTGTACTTAATAGCCTGGTGGTTAGAGTACTCTGCTGGGAACAACTAGCCATTGAGTTACAGGGGGTTTGGACATGAAAGTCTCTCCTGCTGAAGCTGTTCATGTTTTCATAAACAATTAAGCTTCCACTGCACCCACCTGAGAGTAATTCACTGTGTAGTCCAGTATTCAGCAAAGAGCAGGGATAGGCAAGTTCAAATCATTGTTCTAATGAATATATAATGAATTCTAGCATAGATGAAATAAAATGTTCCCATTGTGAAAACTTATCAGCAGTGAATAGACAGCATCTGGCAACAGCAATGTTAACCTGCATACAGCTGTTCCGAGGGAGAAGAGCAGGAAGGCATTTTCAAAGCAGCAGATGCACAATTATGGACCAGTTTTGACAATGGGTTCTTAGATGAGAGCTCTCCAGGGAACTTCCTGCACACAGGAGACTGGTGGAATAAGACCTTTTCTGGCAGAAAGAAAAGTCAACACGGTGGAAGCTCACGGAAGGAGAATTACAGAGTGCCCTGGTTGTCCCAGTGAAGGAGTCTGCTTCTGTGGAGCTCTCCTTCTCTGTGACCAGAACTCTTAATTTTACTACAAAGCCGTTTTGTCTGTTGTTGCGGGGACTGCAGTTGAGCTGTTCCATCTCCTAAACTATATTTGATTGCCTGCTCTGAACTCAAAAAGAAGAATTTGCCCACAAACCTTGTGTAAGTCATGAGTAAACCCACTGCGCTAAGAAGAGGGCCACCACCACTTAATGAACGAGACACGATGGGCATTTCAAACCTACTGCAAACCTGTTGCTTTTCTTTATTATTATAAAATCTCCAAAATAGAAATATTTTGTTTCACATGAAATATAAATGAGCATTTAACACAAAACGGAACATTTTGGAGAGCTTTCTTCGACAAAATAAAACAAAACAAAACAAAAATCCCAACCAAATAACGAAGCCCCCAAATCCCAATTCAACATGATCATTTTAGTTCAGATTAAAATGAATGTTTATTTTCAGTTCAGCTGTCAAACTGACTAATTATCTGCACAGCCTTGCTCACACTATTGCGTTCATGGTTTGGGTATATTAAAAAAATAAATTAAAAGAAGAAAATTTTCTAAAAGGTGTCAAGGCCCTCTTAGCTCCAAATCCACTCCGGGTAAAGAGATGAAGCAGTTATTTGCCACACAGCCACCAGAACTTGCACTGTTCTTAGGGACTTTTGCTCAAGCTACAGATAAGCAAACAACTTTTAATGAAATCAGTGTAAAAAAATGAAACGAACAAAAAAATGGTTCCTGAGACACCAAGAAATAAACAGCAATAATTGTCAGCTAGTGAGTCTTTTGCAAAACTGATTTGAATGTCACTTTCCTCAAGCATTTAAGAACCAACAAAAAAATCCACTCAGCTACGTAGAACACATTTGCACACACCTGTCTTAATTTTCTTTTCCCCTGTGCTACTTGATTTCATGCTTTGTTGTAATAATGGTAGACACTCATTTTTCCCAAACATTTTAATATAGATTGCAGATGAATTTTAACAATTTGAATATTACTGGGCAGTAATCCAAATATTTTTTTTTTCCTGACTCTGGGGCTTTCTTTCTTTGACTGTCATGGTTTCCTAAGGGGGATGTACAGCCTCTGATTGCAGGTCAGGCAGGCTTTACTACTTGCTCCAGAGACTGATGACTTGCATATTTAAATCATACAGTGAGTTGGATAATCCCCTTTCACAGCAAAACCCAGGGGACAGAACTATGTAAGAGGATACAAGGAATCCCTCGTTAAGAACTAGCTATCTGAGGTACTTATATGTCTCCACCCCTCACTCCTGTATCTGATTATCAAGGTGCCTTTATATTCACAAATCCCTTCAGGCACAGAAGTTCTATAACCAGGGAAGCAGGAGCAGGGGACCCTGGACTTCAGTCCTCCAGAGCCACTGGGCACGCAGCTCCACAGGCATCAGCTGCCAGGCTAAGGAATCACTTCTGCATGACTTGCCCAAGGTCACAGAGAAAATCTGTGGTGAAGCAAGACAAAGGATGTAAGGCTTCAACGGGCAGTACCACACAGCAAGGGCAGTCTGTCACACTCAGACAAAGCTTTGCAGCTTGCCATTGAGCTGAGTGATTACGTGACCTATCCCAAAAATACTCTGCATTTTCATCAGCTTTTTACATCTCTACTCTCATTCTCTCATTGCATGCCAGAATCAAACAGTATTTGCTGTGTATGCAACCACACAATAAAACAAGTATAACTTGAATGGTGAATCTTCATTCCTGAAGCCCAAGCCCTTTGCTATTCAGCCTAAAAATAGAAATAAGAAGAGAAAAAAAAAAAAAAAGAAAAAAGAAAGAAAAGAAAAACACAAGCTTTGAAACTTGGCAGGAACTGCAGGAAATCATACCTTGAGTCACAGGGCACTCTCGGCATCTGTTCCAACTCTGCAAGCTTTTCATGCCCCCATATACAGCACAGCTACCCTCCCTTCATATTCCAGTCCCCCAGACTAGCCCTAGAGATATTACTCTCTCTGCAGTACACCTTGTCTCAAATACCTTACATATCCAGTTTCAAAAATGCTGTTTAGTTGGTAGAGGAGACATGAACTAGCTCACCAGCGATAAGTTTTTGATGTTCAAAAAGATACTTGGCAAAGTAGTTCCCAGTGGGTTAAAACAACAGCTCTGACTGCATTTAGGTTTTGCAAGTGGAATTGTTTGTAACATGTGCAAAAAAAAGAAATGCTGGTTAGTAAGATAAATGTTTACACTTACACTTTCAAAGGGCATCATCCAATCCTGTCCAACAAAGAAGGCATAAACACATTATTTTTCTCTCAAGTTTCATGCTTTCTAATAGCTTTTACTTTCATTACAAACACTTCAGTTCTGCCTGAACTGAGCACAAAGAGAATCAGCCCTTTAATCCTCAGGACAATACTTATTTTCTTCCCACTTTGGAAAGTAAACAGAGCAGCTGGTAACTTTAAAATCCTGTGCTTTGTTATGCAAAGGATTGCAAACAGAACCATCAAAGTTAGGAGTGGAAAACACTGGCTGCTTTACCTAGATCATTTTCCTGATGGTATAAAAATGTTTATTTTATACCTCAGTTTAATTTTCAGAAAGCTAGAAAGAAGGAAAATTGTCATTTCTCCTACCCTACGCAACTGGATTCACCTTTAGACAATGTACAACAGGGTACTTCTTGGCAATATTTGTTTTTTAATAGTCTATCTGCATTTTCTCTCCTGAAACAATATCCAAGCTATGCATGTCCATGCTCTTCTAACTCCCCTTTATCATAATTTGGGATGTTATGTATGTAGTTAGCCCACACTGTAAAAGCCACTCTGCTGAGACATGCCTGTGGAGGTCAGCTTGCCAGCTCCCCCAAGATCAGTGCTGTCCTGCAGAAACAAACTCTTTCTCTTCCAGTTAAGCACACCCATATCTTTTTGCAGACTGAGACCAAAACAGCACCACCATGATCATCCCTGAAAATGTCATGAAGCAATAATTGAGAGCCCACATCTGCTTTTGCTACACACCTGTTGAACTCCCACACTGGAATAGAAAACTTACTGACGGTAACACCACCAGGATGCAATATTGCATGAACACAGGACATTAGCTTCTGAATAAATCCAGGTTTGCAGTGGTATCATTCACTGGCTTCCCTGGGATACATTGCTCTCCCAAAGATTCTACCTCATTTAAACAAGATGAAAGTGACACAAAAATCAGAATCCCACCTCCTTTTGAGTAAGCAGAATTCAACAAGCAGGTCCTATCCAGCTAGCTACAGAAGAACATGGTCACTTAGGCTAGTTGTCTGCTGCTCTTGAACTTGGCAGAAGCTAGATATCTGAATCAGGAAACAAGACTTCCCCTTGTAGCACGCCTTCTACAGTCTTGGGATTCTCAGGCCTTCACATATTTCATTCAGTCTGTCCATCTCTGCAGGACATGATTTTGTTTGGTTCCAGACACCCTAGCGAAGGGCATGGTCTAAATCGCCAGGATTTTTTGCGCTGCTCCTAATGATAAATGAGTTCTTTGTCCCAGATTACACAGGTATGTTCTGTTCTCCCACAGCACTCTCTTGAAAGGTTGGTTGGACTGTGCAGTCCAGAGCCAATGAATTTTGTTAATATAATAACACAGCATGTAACATACGTGTGCAAAAGCACACATACAGCCATTGTATATTCCCTCCTTTCTATCATTACCTAGTACTTATTGCCTTCTATAGCAGTGCATTTCAACATTTTAACCCACGCTCCACTTCACTTAATAATCCTTTCATAGGGAGGTCTTTCAACCTCCTGTGACTTCACCTGTGCTCATACACACCTTCTAGACCACTGAGTCCTTGTCTAGGTGACAGTCCTCAAGGAAGTCAGCTCGTCTGGAAAGGGACTGTCTGCCTTTCAGCACTATTGATAAAACCAAAGCATACTCACAGCATCAAAAGCAGCAGTAAGAATGGCAAGAACGCCAGCCATTTCTTCAGAGCTTTTTTGGGGTTTTGTTTTGAAGTGTCAGGGCTGGACAACTAATGCAAGACCCATAACCTCTTTGAAATGTTTCTCTAATAAACAGCCTAAGTATAGCTATGGTCATAACTTTTCAGTAAGGCCCTAACATTTCAAAGGACTTTAAAAATACAAGCCAAAGAAAATTCATCTGAATAAGAGTAACAATGACCATGGGGGATCAGTGCTACCACAATGTAATGGAGCTGCTTGAGAAAATTTTACTCAGCCTGGAAGAAGATTGTAATAGCATTTTAAATGTGACAGAGCCACTATCAAAGTAAAAAGCTAATGCAAGTTGTTAGGAGCTTTTTGCAGAATGATATCCAAAGTGGGCTATCATCCTTTTCCTACCTTTAAGTTGATAGAAAAGCCATGTGCATAAATGTACCAGTGAAGAAGGAGTAAGATCTTGATTCTGCCTCTACAAATACTGCTGCTACATGACTAAATGCTGGAGTCACCTTCTATGAAAGAACATAAGCCAAAAGTCAAAATATGAATTATTCCAGCTCAGAGAAATCACTTTTGCTCGTGTTGCACAGTCTAAAGTTATAAAAGAAATGCAATAGGAAGACAGCTCTTGCAATACTGTGGTGTATCTCAGCATTGCTATCAGAAATAATTTATTTCAGAGAAGAGTTAGAGCCAGGTATCTGTCTGAAGTGCCAGACAAGAAATCCTACAGCGGAATAAAAAGGACAGACCCTTGTCCCTTTTGGGCTCAATTTCTCAATAAGCATTTCCCTTATTTCCTGTTATCCCCATAGACAGGTCCCACTCATAAGTTGCCCAAACTCCAGTTCTTCCTCCAGCTGACTCACTCATCCTCATGACCCACACAGAGACCCACTCAGAGCCTTGCTTATTCAATGTGTCTGAGAAAAAGTAAATTATTTGGAGACTGTGGAATGAAGTACCCACTTGAAAAATAATGAGAACAGTGATCAAAAAGTATCTTTTCTTAAGACAATAAGAGAGATAAATAGAGCAGGGGTGGGGAATAGAAGAGAAAAGGAGATGAATAGGATTCCTCCCACAGGAAAGTGAGGAGGGAATTAAGAAACTGGTACCACACTTGGCAGTGTTTAAAATCTCATAAATATCTACAGTCACCTTTGACTTCCATGAAAGGCTTCCAAAACCTTCCAGTGAGAAGAGGTTCTGTCTGGTGAAAACGCAAGAATGGATTAACCCATCATCTTTCTGTAAATGTGAAAGATGCACCCACACTCACGGACCTGATCCAGTCCCCATCTGAAAGCATTTTACCCTCCCTACTGAAGACACCAGCAGACAAGGGCAAACAGCCTCCTAATTTAAGGCCTACTTAAATGCTTAACTGTTCTGTCAGAAGTATAGGAGACACAGTATCTTAACTTTTCTGATCTGGGAGCATATGTATAACCCAGCCCAGAGGAGCATTTTGCTCTTGGCTCTTTAATTCATTCAATGTGGAATTAGTGTCCTTCTGTAAGTCTTTTGTTTGTATGCCTATTTTACTCTGAAGAATGCTACCAACATGAGGTTGGTACACTTAAAAACTCTATATATACACTCTAAACCAGTTTAATCCTAAAAGCACAATATGCTTTAGGGAAAATAATGAGGATGGAAATACACAAACCCACAAAATCTACCAGTTGGCTATAACACACAATACTCCCCAGTTTCTGCTATCAGTCAGAATGCAGGGCTATTCATATTGCACAGCTGTCACTGTACTGAAACAATTAGCCACCAGGGAAAAAAAAAATCTTCATTTAGTTCTCATCATGGCTAATAAAACTAACATTTCTGCTCTAAAACTCTGAAACAGCATCAATGATCCTTGCAGTGTCTTCAGCGTGATGTAGGAGCAGAGGAGCTCTGTCCTGAGAAATCAGCAGAGACATCTATGCCGGTAAATCACATCATTTCAGTGCACATCCCTCAGCTACAGCTCAGCTGCCTCCACTGCTAGACTGTCAGGATGGTCCATAACTCAGCCGCGACCTGTGCCAGCCTCGTCTCCCAATTTCCAGACAGGCTTCAGAAGTCAGCATGGGTCAAGAATCATTTCCTTCCATTAATGTGCACACAGCCCCATAATTTGGGGGAATAAAGGAGTTTATGGTATGGATGTGGATTGTCTGTGTCAGCTGGCCTCAGCGCCAGACAACTATGTCAGGTACATTTTGTTTACTAGCAAAGACATAAAAAATGCCTCCTATTAACATAAAAATAAGCTTACTGCAGAGTTTATGTTTCTGTGCATAAGTGAGCTATTGTTGAACCACTAGACTCCTTTCTGCCTTTTGGTCTTCTCATTTGTGAAATTACAATTGATATCTATATTAATATAGATACTTAATATCTATATCATTTATAGGTATTTAACAAATAACTCGGGGACCTCTGTCACACACAAACAGCCCTAGGTAAGAATTCGGTAAAACTTCAGCCATAAAAAAGTGAAATAGTTCTCTCCACACATGCACTTTCCCTCATGTGAGAGAAAGATAGATAGATAGATAGATAGATAGATAGATAGATAGATCGATTGATCGATATCGATCGATCGATCCAACTACCCTCAGGGAAGTAGAAAGAAAATCAGACAGTTGGTCTTCAATAGCTACACTCTCTTTGTAAGGTGCTCACATACTGTGGTTAAAGAATGACATAAAATACTCAACGTTTTAGACAGCTTCAGTTGCCTGCAAAAACAGGGGAGAGATCTCAAACCATTTAACAAATGTTAATCAAGCTTCCGATTGTTCCTGTGAAATGGTTAAATACAAGCAAATCAAAATGACAAAGGAGACGTACAAAAAGGTCAAGAGATGCCTCTCAAGCCTAGCAGCAAACCAGTGACAAACATGGAGAATAATACAGAAAAACAGATTGCAGCTTTGCTCTAACCACTAGTTATAGCTCCATCCAGGAATGGGAGAAGACTAAAAATATTAAATCTTTACAGGAATATTTAAGGAACTCACATACTGTAAAATACTAAATGTATGCATCAAGTTGCTTTTCTACTCCCTTGCCTCAAGCATCTTAGCACAAATAAAATTTGATGCTAATCAGTCCTAGCAGTTTTCACAGTCTGAAAATCTATTATTTCCTCTGGCTGCAACTGAAAAATTTCCCAACTGTTTCGTTATTGATACTTGCAAAGTATCTGTTGTATCTATAATTTTGTCTTGGTATTGACCTGGTATTTGCCCCTCTTGACCATAACATATTTAACCTGTTACTGACAGAAGAATCATGGTTGAATTAAAAGGGTTTTTTCCATATTCAATTATGTACTACCATGGAAATACAAAGAGATGTACATGTTGTTTCTATGTAAAGGAAGCTGAATTATGAGGAAAAAAAAAGGGAGTTTTTATAATGGCATTTTCCAGCCAATAACAAGACAGGATGCTCAGGCACAAAACAGATAAGCACTTGTAAGAAGCTACAAAAAAAACCACTGTAAAATGGAACGGGTTACATTGGCAATAGGTTCCTTTTATAATTAAAAATGATTCAGAAAGTGAAAATATTATCTGGAACAAATGTAAAACAAATCTGTTCATCTTAAGAGCTGATTTCAAAATGTTTCAGTCATCTTCTCCCTACTAACAACAATTTTTCTTCACACTTCACACAAGATTTTCCACATATGTTTTAACCAACAACAACAACAAAAAAACCCATCATCCTATTTCAAATGCTATACAGCAGAAAATGTTATTGACAAATGCAGCATGGCACAGTGAACAGAAAATTTATATATTTTAATCAATGCAAGACATTTTTTATTAATGAATGCCAATATGTTGGGTAAAATTTTTGAGCCTGTTCTTCACTTCTTATAAAGCATATGGTAAAGCTGGTCCATTATGGAAAGGCCCTGCAGTCAGACATGGAATGGACTGACTCCTGCATCCCCCTGGAGCCTCTGAAGTCCATAAAGTTCATCAGGTGCACAATTTTCTGTGGATATAGAGTCAGGATCATGATCTATGTCTGATTCAAGTTGCCTCACAAAACTATGTATGTGCTCTCTGAAATTATGTGGCAAAATGTTATTACATTTTATTTACATCATATTCCCTTCAATCACGAGATGCACTGTACTGCCACAATTAAACACATAGCCCTGTATTTATGAAATTCAGAGAGGTTAGCCTCTGTACTGTTGGAATTCCCTTGCTTCTGGGAGGCCTGTCTGCTGTTTTGTGCTGGTTTGGAACACAAGGCAGCAAAAGTGCCAAATGGCAGCCAGACATCAAAAGAGCTGCAACCGAGTCTGAAAAAAGCATCACCCTGGTACAGCTCTGGTAGTTGTGCAAGGCCAAAGATACACGCTAAACCCCAAAATGAGGCAAGGAAAAAAACCAAAGCAAGTAAACAAAATGCTGAGGGAACTAATGTATTCACTTCTATATTTACTGAAAGAAACTATCCCTTGCATTTTGGATGACTGCACATAAAGTTGAAAGAGTAACTCCATGATGTCATTTGCACTTTTACTTCTGAAGAGGTAAATATGTATGAAATGTATAAGGCAAATGTGCATGAAATGAATATTAGTCCCTCCAGACAGCAGCTATTAAAGTGGATTACAGTGGTGCAGCAAGAAGGGAATTTGACCAAAAAAAGGAAATAAGTCACTTAGTCTTTGGAAAAGAGGAGAAAACAGGAAGCAAGCAAGGCAAAAAAGGAGTAATTGTTGATGAACATCTTAAGAATATTTGGCTTTATAGTTATGTACATAAATGTACACATAAAAGCTTAAGATCACATTTCCCCAAGCTTACTCTCCACCCATCTCAATTCAGATGCAAACCATCATCCCTAGGCTGCTCCTAGTGTGACACGGGCTAGAAGATGTGTGAAGGTGACAGATGGAATTTACCAAGGAGTTCTGATATCTTGTGAGGTTTTCAATGGGAGGACACTAGCATACACAAATGTCTTTCTTTTTGCAGTAAATTTTAACCATTGACATGAGTTATTCAGACATTAAACAAGCAGAAGTTCTGAATACAGGAAACATAATACATGAAGTGAGCTATGTCACAGAGTATCTTGTTTCCTCTAGGTCAAGTTTTGAGGGACCAGGAACAGCCCAGATTGTTATGAATGTGACACAAAGCAGCTAAAGGATACCACCTAGCCGTGCCTAAGCACCCTACAGGAAGGAGAATTTCAGTGAGACAAAGCCAAGGAAGGGTGTAAGATGAAGACTTTGTCTGATCAAGTCAATTGAAAGGTTGACTTTGTGCTAGTGAAACCCATTTGGCAGCTGGATTTTTCAGACTGAAAATCATGAACACCACACGGCGTCACTTTCTGTTACCCAAAAGAAAGAGAAGCTCCTGATGAACCAGAAGAAAGGAAAGAGGCTGGGTCATGCCTGTCTATACTATTTCTACAACCACCGTCATGGGAAATGCTAAAAAACTGTCAAGGTCCTGAGTGCACCAACAGGCTCTGCAACACCTTCACTTCCCCAATCTTGGATTTGGCTCCACAGATACGTGACCCAGGATTAGCCGAGGAAAATAGCTACGTTGTGAGCAATAAGAAGCCTCATCAGGACCTCTGTCCTCCTTTGCTCAGCAGCTGTATTTCAACTCTGGCCCTTGCCCTGAGCTCCTGCTCAAGATAATGCCGCTGGCCTTGTACCTTACTGGCCATGACCTTACCTTGGTGACCCCGACTTTGCCCTGCTGACCCCAAACTTGCCTTGCTGACCTGACTTCCTGGCTGACCTTGGACCTGACTCACTACTGTGGACTTATCTGGCAATCACTGGATGGTTGGCTGAACCTGGTTACACAGATGGACCTGTTTTGTTTTCCTCATTCAAGTGAGGCTGTGAGACCACTGCCCTTCTTGCCTTGCTGTCCCCAGAAGTCCTATTTCAATTTCCTTCATGAAGCAGCTGACTCCTGAGGTTCTCTGATGAAAACAACTTAAAATGATGAGCTATCAACTTCAAGTCGGGACAATCTATCCTGAGATCCATGAAGAACTGTTTTAAGTGGGTAGCTACTGTGTTACTACCTAGCACATTCCTTTGGTGCTTTCCTGTGAAGGTCCTCTCCTTCTTCCACTATATTTGCAGCAAGACCATCTCCAAGTTCTGAAAGCTTAACAGGCAACTCTTTCACACTATATTTTTTTCATCAAGCACCAAAGTAATACAAGGCAAAAAGTAGCCTCCCTACAGTAATCAAGGAATAACAAGTTCACTTTCCAGAAGCCAATTCGTTCAGCAAGTGTTTCCTGTTTGTAAAGTGCCTCTGAAATGTCTAAAACTATCACCAGGTGAAATTTAGGCTGGCCAAATTTAGACCTTAATATTTTGTACCTCCTAAGGGTAAGACCTACAGAAAATCACCTTCTAAGCAGTGGTGCATTTGGAAATTCACAGAAGGAGAAAGGACGGATAAGACTTCAAGGTGAGCCATTTGACCAGGAGAAAGACTACAGCTCTTTTTTCTGTGGTGCCCTCCCTCCTCTCTACTCATGAAAACACTTAGCTAAAAGGATACCATGACTATCAATCAGTTTATGCTATCCACCAGGTCATCAAATAGAACTATTGACCTGTATCTTTTATGTTGTAAAATGAATGAAAGAAAGAAAGAAAGAGAAAGAGAAATGCAAGAAAAAGAAAAACAGCAGTGTAAAAATCTGAGCTGCTGAGCATAGTATCTCTCAGGCTATCTTTGTGTATTCATATTGAGTGATATACTTCTCACAATTTCATCACAGATTAAAATTTCACCACATAACAATTGTTCTCAAAAAACATGTAGTCCTGACATTTAGGAACTTCAGAGCAGATATTAAGCAATATTGAACTTCAAATTACAGGTTCAACTTGCTGAATAGAACTGTTAGACAGAAATATGGATGAATCACACTCATCCTGGATATAACAGAAACAGGCAATTGTATGACAGTGATCACTGACTTCAATGAAAGTACAGGCATTTACATCAGCTGAGTGCCCAGCCTTGACATATACCAAGATACAGTAAACATCATTTCATACCTGGAGCCTTTGTGAGTGTGGACCAGGATGCTTGTCCTCAGCTGCTGAGCTGTGAGGATCCATCAGCTGAGAATTTCAGCACATGTCTTTGGTCTGAGTACAACCCAAACTGGATTATACTTCTATATTGCTGGCAAATTACCCTTAATTTCCTAATCCTCTTGACTATAACCATTGTGAATGGTTTCTCTAGTGCAGCAACTGAGGGCCTTATCCAGAAGCCTTTACTCATGCAGAGATAACAGACCTACTTCTGAGAGGAAGGTGTAAAAACAGACTTCAGATGCAGGTCCAATATCAGACATTAAAGGGTATAATTTGTCATTTTTTACATTATTAAGAATATTTGTGCAGGATCTATAATTAAAACTAAAAGAGATGTCTCCTCCTTTTGCCAGCAGCTGTGTTACATCAATTAAATGGGTAAATAAGATCCTTCCCCAGAGGGGATATCACATGACCCTCTATTGATTAAGACTGCAGTAGAACGTTATTTGCAATCTTATTGCATAATGGAAATCAGGAGGTAGCTGTCATGGTTTCAGAAGACAAATTGCCGCTATCTTAGACAATTCATAGGCCTCTTTCCTTCTTGCTGCTCTTAATTCACAGCTAATGCTTGTCTTACAAGGCTTAGTTTCTTAAATCTGTCTACGGCACTGTACTCAACTCAAACCTGAGTGCAAGTCATAGTCTACGTGGCCCTGCATTATGATGGGTATTAAAGTGACCGTTCCACCTATCATTACTTCAGAAGTACATTGTTTAATAGGGTAACACAACTTCAAAAAAGACATGAAATTAAAAATAGATGCCTCCCACAACATGCGTGATTGTTCCCGAGAAAGACAGGCCTCCCTGACCAGGCAGAGCTCCAGAGGTGCTCTCCATATAGAACATTTTTACATCTTAGTTTTGTGTACTTGATTTTCATGAGCAAAACATATGGCTGGAACAAGTCCACTACTCTCAAACCTGTGCAGTAAGCACAGCTAGGGATCAGTTTTGAGATTGTAATGAACACCTGACCACAACCCAGCAGACACTTTCCTCCCCCACTGAACTGCAAATCCATCATTATGCCCTTCATAGGAGAACCAGAGGGAAGGACAAAAATGTCCATTTCAATGACTAAAACAGTGACAATTTGAGAAACATTCCAAAAAAAAAAAAAAAAAAAAAAAAGGCAATCTTTCCTTATTTCTAATCAACACTCAACCTCTCAGTTACAATAACTAGAAGACAAGTGCAACAGTTTTCAAAATACATAACAGCAATATGTAACAACATTTAGCATCTTAATGTTACTAGGTTACTAGAAACTTCTGCACCAAAGTAAAATAAATGGTCTCTGGTGGTCGTGAAGTTGTAGGACATAAGGCAAGATTTCTTCATGGAAGGAACGAGCCTGAATAACACTTAACAGATTCAGACAAAAGTTACAGTCACTCTGTGTGTAGAAAAAAGTGCTGAACTTACCATCATCTGTTTGCCATTGCACAGGATTAAAAATTAAATGTCTTCTGCCTGCTCTGTTTCAGCTAAGCTGATTGATTAGAATGTATTCATCTTCCCATCTAACTTAGCAAGTTTAAAAGTGGCAGGTTTACTTTTCCATTATGTATAACACCAGAGCTTAATAAAGTACATAGAAGGAAATGCCAGGAGAGCTCTTGTACAAAAGTAATCTCTCACAAAGTGATAACCAAGTCTGGAAAAAAATATCACCTTGTAAAAAATATTGAGGAGGTTAAGATTTCAAGGGAATCAAAAATATTTCAGTACACTTAGATTTGGCTAGACATGCACATCAATAGCACTAGATTATTACTGCCGTATCTTTCTATTTAGGGAAATTATCTGGTCCTCCTACAAATGGAATTGTGTTTAAACCTTATATTTCATTCTCCTGGAAATTTGGGAAATCAATCTTGATCCAGTCTTGATGAGCATAAATGCTCCGTATGGAGCAAATGTAAGTAGGAAAAAAAAAAAAAAAAAAAAAAAATTATACGCATCCCTGAAGAATTAAAATGTGCTTTGGTTGCTCAGAATTTCAAAAGAGGAAATTGGCACCTTAAATTAGGGCCTGCAATCATTGCTCTTTTTTTTTTTTTTTTTCCTGTGCTTTGAAAGGGCAAACAAGTAATTTCAGATTTCTGAATCTGAAAAAGTCCTTTCTGTTTTGAAGATAACACAACACAATCACACCCCCCTCCCCCCCCATTATTTCATTGTGCTTGATATTTAAAAGAAAGATAGAAAATGTTCCTTACCTTAAAAAGTCTTAAAATATTTGCGACCATAATGGACACAGAACTTGCTGCAGCACCTATCACACCTGATATCTTGTCTGGCTTAGCGAAAATAGGTGGGTCACCATTAGCACACTTCACATCTGAACCATCTTTTTCTATCAACGCTTGCACAAATGTTAAGGACTGCTCCAATGCGTAAGTGTCCCTGGAACACGTATCAAGGATCCGGACACCTAAGGTGATATTGGCAAGAAGATCAGGGTCTTTATTAATCTGATCAACTGCGTACAGCATTGCCTCTAGTCTGTGGATCCCTTTCTCCTTCTTGAGTTCCCCACAAGGCACCCCTCTATCCCCTTTTGCATGGACAGGGAACAGTCCTCCCAAGATGATGTCCCCATCCAGTCGGATGGAGTGGGCATATTCCTGGCCATGAGTTCTTTGCATCAGGGTGAGTATCCAGTAGAATTTGGCTGTTAACAGGAAGAAACAATGGCAGGAAACTAATCGTTTTCCTTCGTATACCATTTTCTCTGAAGACACTGTTGTTATCCAATATCCAGATTTTCTTCTTGCTAAAGGATGAAGTTGACCATTTGAAGCTGCACTTTCTGGAGGCTACCATCAGTGCCCACTGAGTAATATAGAACCATGCGGTAGGTAGAAAAAGGATCTCAGCAGAAGTACATAAAATGTGTTATACAAAATGTGTACACAGATGTTAATGGATTGATCAGCTTTTCTGAGAGGTGGTTTTCAGTTGCTCTTAATTGATGGTGAAGTGTAGGGTAGTGTGTCTGGTCCTGATGTTAAGAGGAGGTCAGTAGCTTATGTCCTTGTATTTTGCCCTGCAGCTGAGGTACTTCTGAAAAAAAAAAAAATTAAAAAAAAATAAATACAACCAGTGAGAAATACCATTTAGTTCAGCAGTTTCAGAGCTGTCACTAGTGTATTTACTTTTGAATGTAAGTTTCATCACCTAGGCTTTACTTTCAATATTCTGTAAGGGAGTAGTTCTTTGGCCTTCTGTGAATCTGATCACCTGGCTGCACTGTACTACAAGCTGGGAAATTGATGACACCAGCAGAGCCAAAGCAAATCAGGGGAACTAAACTTAGTTTGGCGTTCAGACTCTGACCAGTAATTCGTATTTACCTTTGTGTTCCATGACATCCAGAAACAGATTTGATCTGTAACACAGTGTATTTTCTGTTTTGCTTTATCACTCTGTTCCAGCCTACAGAAGTGCAGTAACTACTTACGCTCACACTCCTGGAGAGGTTCCATTTGTGACAATGGAGAAATCAGGGCTCCTGAATTTAAGTACGCTCTTCAGCCGCTGCAGTACAAGCACATTCCATTCATTTGGATATTAAGCTGATTATTTCTCCAGTGGAATTCACTTTTTTCTAGGCTTACTATAGACCTAAACCACCTTCCAGATAATTTCTAACACTAAATTACTTTTATGAAAAGGTAGCTGATTTCTTGAGCAAAAAGAGCACAATGTGTTCTGTTAGGAAACCAGCTGAATATCCAGTGTTCACTTTCTGACATTTTACTTGAACTGAGGTCCAACATTAACAAGGTGTCTATTCTCTGTATGCATTTGGATCACATTAAATAGGAACAATGTTGTGCTCCCACTGACATCTGGAGAAGTCCCACTGATTTTAACGAGATTGGGATTTCAGCCTACATATCTAAACACCTGTCTGACTGTTATAAATATCTCCAAATTGCCCCCACTTAAATTCTCAAGTGAGTGGCATTTATTTATTTCAATATTTAACAAAATTACACATACCTGAATAAATTTTAAGACCTCTGAGGAGAAGAGAGCATTAATTTTACCTAATACTAGATAGGCACACTGTGGGGAACTGCATCTGAGCCAGTCTCTCAAGGCACCTGTTACAGGCTACGGAGAGAAGTCCATCCTAGGGTGGAATTCACCCCATCCTTTTCTTTAAAAAAGTTTTTATTTCTTACAAAACTGATCACATTGAACAAGGGCCTACCTCACTGCCTAGACAAAAAATCCAGGCAACAGGCTCATCTGTAGATATGTACTTTGTCCCTAATGATCTGACTCGCTCCTACCAAAAACATGATCAAATTAGAAGACAATGATTGAAAAAATTAGAAGACAGTTACAGACAACTGTGCTGTTTTTCAAAGACATTTTGAATTATTTCTCACAAGCTTTTTGTACATTATGTGGTAACAAAACTCAAAATATGGTTTGATAATGCTTTAAATTGCTCATCCTCTTCCTACATTTATTTTGTTACATGTTTTTCACCAAATTATAATGCTAAGCTTACAAAAGCTGAAGAAGACTTTTTAAATACTGGCTATTTGAAGACCTGAGAAAAAGATTCACCATTAAAAGTTATCTGTTGAATGTAAAGGTATCTCACTGTGATTTGGTAACAGAGCAACAACTTGAAAATGAAATAAGTTTAATGCTTGTGAACAAAATCACCCTGATTGGGAAGAGCAGCACACAAGACTTTCAGTGCCTCTTCACATTTAGTTTTGCTTCAATCTGGCTCCCAGCTGAATTGAAGTGAAACAAAGTCTGTGCTGTTTTATGCAATAATCCCATCGTTCTCCTTTGGCTCCTTTTGGACACATAGTTTGGGGGGGCAGCAATACAAAGTTGCCTAGGCTTCAGCCTCATAAGCCAAACTCAATCACAAATGAACAGATAAAATATAAGACTGCTCTTATTTAACATTGTGTGGGGAACAAGAAAATACCACTGAAAAAGTGAAAACATTCATGAAGAAACACTGCTTTTTCTCTTTTTCAGCCTCAGGTCAGTTCCTTACAGCCAAAAAATGAACAGAAATTAAAGCCCCTGTCAAGTCTCTGTACAAAAAAATAGTGATAAATTCGACTATTGCAACCCAAATTCCAGTGACGATGGAGAAGCTACAGTGAGCCCAATACCCTCAGTCCAATACTTACCTGGACTGAAAGTCAAATGAATTGATAATAAGCATTTTTCAACACTACGGTCTACATAAGCATTAATTGCTTTGTCTCAGCTTGCATGTTTTCCTGAAAAAGTATGTTTCTTTGCTGCAAGCATCCACAGCTTGCCTATAAAACAGAAATAAAATTTTTAAATGTTCTTCTTAAAAATTTAAGATCTTTTAGTCTTTTTCTATGTTACCTAAGAAATAAAAGCTTCTATTACACTGCCTAATTTATTCATGCCACACTGCTTTTCATATATTGATTGATATTAACTTTTACAGAATGTTGTAAGCCTGTGTAGCTAAGCATAAAGCATCTGATCTAAATGAATTCCATTTTTATCAATGAATTTTAGTGAAAAGGCATGGGTCTCTGCACTATAAAGCCTGAATGAATCCTCATGTGCAGAGATTTCATTCAAATTAAAATGCTGGCCTTTTCCACTTGACCATAAAAGTTTGAATTAATGCAAATATATTCTCAAGTTACCAGGTTCCCCACTGTGGTGATCGGTGTTCACTAGAAATATGACTTCAGAGAAGAAATTCACACATTTTGCCAGCACAGTCCAAGAGTAAGTGCACCACAAAGCCTCTCTTCAGTCACCTTGGAATACATGCTTCTGTTGGGTTTAATTCATTAAAAATATCTGGCATTATCAGAACATATTGCTATTTTTAAAGGCAGTATTTCAGCACAAACCTCCACTTGTTCTGCTAGAATATATATTTATTTTTAAACCTAAGGAGGCGGGGTACTGCAAGACAGGGGACATGGAAATTTCTTCATGTAGTGTCTGGTTCTGAAATGACTTGCTTCATAAAATCACTCAGCTTTATCAGATAGTTGGTACTCAGAGTCGGGTACTTTGGTACCATGCTGCCAGAGTCGGTGCATCAGCATGTGCCTGGATCAGTCACTATTCCGACTGCAGACTCACTGCACTGAGATGGGCTCATTAGAGGAGTTTTTTATGCTAATGAACAGGTCTAAATAACGAGCTGAGAGTACAGACAAATACAGGCAATGTCTCTATTGTGGTAACAAGGCTCCTGAAACAGCCATCTTCAGCTGGCACTGAAATTGTGGCTGAAATCATATAGAAAGATTTTATATCTTCCCCTGGTAATATTGAGGGGTTTTTTAAATCCACAATTACAAACAAACACAGGAACAAGGACTGTGCTCTGCAGCATAAGCAGGATAATGTGTTCACTGAACTTCATGGAGCAATTCTTAATTGATGCTACCAGTCGGACACACCCTTTTGTTGAGGGGCAATACAAACTAGTGGAGGGGAAAAAAAAATCTGAGAAAAAGTATTTAAAATTTTGTCTCTGTCCAAAATAATAATTTGTTGTTGAATTTGAAGCATAGTTGGAACTGCACTAAAATAAAATAAAACCAATATTCTGTGAAGTAGGAAAGGAGGAGGTTTAGGATGAAAACTCATTTCTACTTTCACAAAATGTCAGATTGTCCAGTCAATGTAAAACTGATCTGGTTTTACTGAATGGAAACAAAATAACAGCATCTTCCCTTATGAAGTTCTGAGGAGAAATAAAAAAAAAAAAAAAGCAAAAATATCATTATTTTCACTTTTTACTACTGTTACTTCTGAAATATTGAATAAGAACTATCTTGCTAGCATTCATTTTAGAGTTGATAAAAGTTGCCTCTTTCTCCTGCACCGCATTCGGCAACGGGCAAACAGCTGAATTTCCACGCTGAGCAGGTAAAGTGTTGCCACCTGCATACGGCAACCTGACACATATGGAAGATTAATGGGTTTTGCTGACAACAGAAGGGAATTTGAAAAACCTTTGGCTTTGATATCGCAACTCCTAACTTGCAGGAGAATTCTTCACTGATGTAAGTAGTCTTATCTACCTCAGCTCTTCTGTAATGATTTGCTGTGCCCCTGCCACAGAGGTAACCTTTACACAATAATCAGGACTTCGAGGCGACTCACCCTCAGCACCTCGTTTACAGGAACTATTTCTTCCTAGTGCTCTGTGCTGGTGCACAAAGTCTCCTTACTTCTACCCCTCCAGTTCTCTCCCCCACCCCGGGGGAATGAGCAAGTAGCCGTGTGGTGGTGCTTAGTTGTCAGCTGACATTAAACCACAACGTGCACCATGAGAGAAATGTCTCCACTCAGACTGGTCTTCCTGTTTTCAAACACCCCAGAGCACTTAGCTTCACTTTCTGCCCTGCAAATATCCATTTTCCAAACAAGCTACTCTGCTAAAAACACAGGTCCTGCTACCGGGGTGAGACTAATAGGAATTTACAATTTTTAAAAAGGAAACAGCATCAGATATTTTCCTCTGCCCTTGCCTGGTCTCACAGCTGTATAAAGCCCATCAATATTAACACCTTTAGAGTTGGTTTCACCTCTGGTCTGGCAAGTGATGATCAAGGAGGTTTTTCCCAGCCAGCCCAGGAGAGCTTTTCTGTTTTGTTTTCATTTTACCCTCTTCCCATTAGACTCCCGCTCCCCAGCCAGCAAGGCTGGGTTCAGAGGAGGCGCTGGTAGCGCAGCCCAGTGCTCTGGGAGAGGGGCTCTGCCTCGAGGCCCGCCGAAATCATCCCGGGGCATCCCGCAGGAAAGCCCCCCGTGTCCGCGCCCGACCCCGGCGGCGGCCCCGGCGAACGGCCGCGTCCCTCGGGCGTCCAGGTCGCGGTGAGACGCGCTCCGCACCCCGCCCTCCGCAATCCGCGCATCTGACGCCGATGCATTTCCCATAGCGCTCCGCACAGCACCCTGTGAACCGCACCCGAGAGTCTCGCGAATCTTATCCCGCGCACCGCACCCAACCCGGCACTCCGCACCGCAACCCGCGCACCCCACCCAGCACTGCGCACCGCATCCTGCGCACCCCACCCAGCACTTCGCCCCGCACCCCGCGCACTCCGCAGCGCACTCCGCACCGCGCTCTGCCCCCCCTTCCCGCCCGGTGCCGGAGCGCACCGCCGGGAGCAAACAGCCGGCAACGCACCGGCTTTCCGTGCGGCTCCTCCGTTGTTTCCTGGCTGTCTTTCGGCTCCTAATGCATCCCGGCACCTTCCTCGGCCCGAGGAAGGGCTAGCGCAGCCCGGCCGGCCCCGCCCGGCGGAGGGGCCCGGGGAGCGCCCCCGGGGCTGGGCGAGCCGCTTCTCCCCGCGCAACTCGGCGACCATCGCCCATCACCGCGGTGTTTCTCCCTTGAAGGGAGCCCCCTATTGTTCTCCACTTTACTTAGCCGAGCTTTTTTTTTTTTTTTTTTTTTTTTTTTTAATTCTCTTCCCAGGCTCATCCGTACCCCAAACTGGCGTGTATTGCTGAGGGATTCCGCCACAGCCTTGGCGCGGCTCTCCCCGCGGCCTCGCTCCTTGCCGGTGGCGGCCGAAGGGCGAGCTGGAGCTGCCTCAGCCCGCGGCCTTGCAGCCGAGGCGCTTCGTGCGCGGCGGGCGGCGGGCACATGCGGCTCTCCCGGCTGGAGCCGAGGCTCCGTCGCTGCCCTCCGAGCCCTGATCCCCGGTCCGGGAGCACCGCACCTCTGCCACCAGCGATGCAAAACCACGCGTCGCTTTTTATTTACAGCCTCCGGTGATTCCTTCCTCTCCTTGCATCAGCTGGTCAGCTTTAATGGGCTTCTGTTCCCCCTCAATGAAAACCTAAGTCTCTTTTAATGAATCCACGGTCCCAGAGGTCAGAAGCTTGCAAACTCCAAAATGTCAACGCCGGATTTGCATGCACTTTTGGTCACCGATCGATTTTTATTACTTGGGTTGGGGGTTTTTAACCGTGTTATGCATTCACCTGCCAACTCTTCCTATTCCCGCAACAAGCACATGCCAGCGCTGAGGAATGCTGCTCTGTGCCGGGGACAGCTAATCCCTCGCCGCGGGGCGGCACAGCCGCTCGCCTTCCTCGTCGGGGGAGGAAGCCCCGGGAGCGCGGCGGAAATCCTTCTTCCCCTTCCCCCCCCCCGCCCCCCCGAGACACGGGGGATTCCCCCGCGGAACCGAAGGAGCAGAGCCCATCCCGCAAACGATGCGGTTACGGGCGCGCGGCCGGCATCTCGCTCGACCTCGTCCCCGGAGCCGAGCGAGAAGTTCGCGGCAGCGGGCAGGGCTGTCCCCGTCCCTTCGGGGCGGCGGGAGCCCCCTCTTCCCCACCGGCCAGTGAAACGTGAACACAACGCGCAGGGGAACCCCTGTGCCCCCCCTCCTCTGGGGGTGGGGAGGACCCGGTTAAGGAGACGATCTCACTCTCCAGGAGCACCGATATCCTCCCTTTCTGCTCGCTGCTCAGGCGGCACCGTGCCCGGGATCTCTATCCGTTAGAGCTGATTGGGGGAGGATATCGACAATAAAAATGATAAATAATTAAAGCTAAAAACCAAAACCCCTCGGCGCCACGAAGGAGGTAGAGAGGATTGCCCAGCCCAAAAATGTTAACTGAGGCAAAACTTGCATTATTTGTGGACTCCTGACTCCTTAAAATAAGAAGGCGACACACACACATACACAAATACCTTGATCGAAAAGAGTTGCATATCCGTGTTACTGTAGAGGTCACTGGAATTAATACTCGGCGCCGATCGAGAATAACATGAGGTAATTTCTGTACAACCCTCGTCTCAAATAGCTTCCTCCAGTAGCGTCAGCTTAATATGCAGAAGCTCAGCCTGGGACAGGTATCCAGGAGAGCGATTTCAGTAGTGCTGCATAACAAGCGCGATAAGCCAAGCCGAACCTGCTCCAGTGACTTTTTTCTTATTCCTCCTCCCCTTGCCTAAAAAAAAAAAAAAAAAAAAAAAGAAGAAGAAGAAAACAAAACAAAAACAAAACCGAAAAACAACTTTTTGGGACCAGTGGCTCAGCCACGATATCCACCCTCTGCCGCCTCACCGCTCAATTGCAGCGGCAAGCCCACGCACCGGCCCGGCCGCGCCGTTCACGGTCAAGACAGAAAACG
>JANHGN010024051.1:61459-72497 GCA_024605025.1 Megaceryle maxima | reverse complement strand
ACTGGGGAGCCCAGAACTGGATGCGATACTCCAGGTGAAGTCTCACCAGTGCAGAGTAGAGGGGGAGCAGAACCTCCCTTGATCTGATGGACATGCTCTTCTTAATGCACCCCAGGATACCATTGGCCTTCCTGGCCACAAGGGCCAGGAAGGCCCTTGGGTGGGTTTGTGATGGATCATGAGGTGGCTATGGACTGATGTTACTTGGAAGAGTGCAGCTTGTTTGGGTGAGGTAGAAAGAAAGTAAAATGGTTTTGTTGAAGAGAAGAAAATGTGTTTGTTTTCCATTCTGAATGTGATTTAGTGAACACTCCTAGGTTTTCCTGTTACAGAATTGTCTCATTTTTAATTGACTATAACTCTTGCCCAGTTGTGGACTGGTATTTTCCCAAAAGCACCCATTTCTTTGGCTCTGAGTAATGATTCTCTGCTCAAACTCGCATGGTTTCCTTTACTGTAGGCCCAAACATAAACAAAGCTGCGTGATTTCCATCTGCTGTCATAGTGCGTGTGCTTGGCTTTAGCACATCAGACTGCTAGGAAGAGGAAATGCCATCTGGTTAAAATGTCTGACTAATTTTTTATTGATTTTAATCCCACTTTTGCTGCTTTTGTGTGTCATTTTTTTTGTAGTCTCTTTTGTATGTCTTGTATGCCATTCTTGTAGTCCCCATCCCCAATAATTATTGTTGCAATCCCATGACACTTGGCATAAAGGAATGGCCATAATTTGGCAGTCCTTTCAAGGCTCTGCATCAAAAAGTGTGCTAGTCCATCAGATAGTCCAATCTAATGAGTAGTTATCCTTTCTGGATTTCCCCTAGTTTCCATGTGTACCTGTTTTTTAGATGAAATATTCCTTCCCAAATGTCTAATTTCCTAATGCTTTGAGACAGAATGGCTTTGCCCATACACATAATCATAAATGAGTTCATTTAATGCCTTGAAATAGCAGGGAGGAATTTCAGAAATCAGGCTGCTGGTACAGATGGCATTATGTATCGTTTTGCTCTTTAGTTTTTACCTTCACTCCTATAAAGCCGATCAAAAGTAGGATTTATTTAAGAGAATGTCTACTCATCTTTCTTCCTTGTAGTTGAATTTTAAAGCTGATGAAAAGCTTTAAAATTGCAAATAAAAATGACCAGATCTAATGGAGAGAAAAAAAAGGAAGAAAGAAGTGCTGCTCCTGCACTGATGTGACCCTTTCCATCCAAGCAGATTTGCAGTGGGATTTTTGCCTTTTTCTACAGTTGCCTTGAAGGTGAAGGGGAGCAGCAGCCCAGGAGTGGATGGCACCTCATGTTAGGTACCAGCTGGCCCAGGTGTTGTGAACCAGGGGTCCATCGGGAACATTGTGCAAGTGTGGTTATACTGACAGTGTGGTTCTAGTGTGGATGCAGTTTATATGGACAAACTGTGCATTTGCAGCATAGATTTTTTCAGTGATTTCCTCCTCTCTCTATTGTACCCTGTCTGCATGGTTAATAAGAGTGACCTTGCAGGAAGTGCTCTGTCAGTCCGAAAAAAAAAAAATAATTCCTTTAAGTAAGCTCACAGTTTCTCACGTAAACCCATTTGGTTTGGTGCATTAATTCAGAAATGCAGTGTGTTTAACTAAAATCAGCTTGGGTGTACAAGCCTGAACTCATGTCTCAGTTTCATCCTAACTGTGTGTATTCCATGGGTTCTGCCTAGAATAGCTCATTAATTGTGAATCTTCAACATTGCTTTTCAGACTAAACTGAAGAGTAAGCAAGCTAAGATTAAATGTAAAGTTACCTCAATTTTCCTGCATTTGGTACTAGATTTAAAACATTCTCTAGCATCCTCTCCAGGCCCATGGTTCAGCTAAAGGTCATAAAACATGTGCCAAGGGAACAGTACAATGTGCTTGCAATGTCTATGTGCCCATGGGTGATAGATTCCAAGCCTGCTTTCATGGGTTTATAATCTTAGATCCATGTGAACTGAAAGACAGAGTGGTAGTTGTCTTGTGTCCCAGGTAGGACAGTATTCCCCTGTTGTGCAAGTTAGAGGAGATCCGGATGAGTTTGAAGTGGAAAGCTGCTGTTTTGCAGAGAGTTTGACTGTTCAGTGTTTCTAGAACTTCCTGCAAAGCCTTTGGTAGCTCCTGTGAATGTGTTCACCATATTTCTGTGCGTGTATGTGGGCTGTCAAGAGCCTCTTAGTAATTTATATTTCCATGGAAATTACTGTTCATTATAACTTTTTGACTTTCTGCAGGGCTGGATCTTACAGTTTTTCCCTTTAATTGTTTTTACTTGATGATACCTGTCACCTTTTTGTCTTGGGTTTCTTTCTGCTCTTTGACTTGCTTCTACTTGCAGTGAGAATTAATCTCATGGGTTTTACTTTATGGAAAATACTTCTTTTTAATCTAATTCCTATAGATTCCTGGCCTCTCTAATTGACTAATGGGCACAGGGAGTCATTTGTATTGGGTGGCGAGTGGTGCTGGGTCCCTGCAGCACACGGATTATTTTGTTTGCATTCCTGGCACGTTCCAGGGAAGCGTTTGGAGCAGAAGGCTGCAATTGCCTGGTGGGTCATAGGGAGAATTTTTGCTGCATTTTAGGGGGAGAAATTGGGCCCGAAATGCAGATGCAACTGTCTTGTCAGTTTGCAAATCCTAATCTTTAACTGTTTCCAGCAGCACATTTTCTGGTTTTGATTTTCATGCTCTCCCATCCCTTAAAAGAGTCAAGCTTTTCATCTGCCACATTGAGCACTCATTTTTTCTGTGCTATTTAAACTTGTTGCTATTGTTATTTCCTCTGAAAGGTAATTTTCATCAGGAACCTAGAATGGTGGCAAAACGTTGCTTTTTTCAAAGACAGGTCTTGTGTTCTAAGATCCTGTGCTGGGTCCATCTCTCCAGCATCCTGTACCTATTTTGGTGTCTGCAGGTTCTTAAACCCCCACTCATAGTATCCAAGTGCTTGTCTGCCCAGAAAGCTGCGTATGGGCTTTCTGTTGGAGTAGTTGTAAGCCACTACCATCCAGTGGCTGCTGAGCACAGCTCTTTGGAGAAGTGCTCTTCTAAACTAGGTGGATGGTTTGAGAGGTGGTGGTGTTGGTGGCGGGTTTTTATGTGGTGGTTTTTTTGTTTTTTTGTTTTTTTTTAACTTCTCTTGTTTCAAATCAGTCTCAAGAGAGTGATACAGAAGGGTCTGGGATCCTTAAAGAATATAAGGAGCCTTACAAATGTGACATACTGTCAGCAGCTGTAGTTGAGTCAGCTGCCACTGCAGTCTGGGAGGGAGGAGTGAGAATGCTGGGGAGGCAATACCCTGTCTGGGAGGAGAAGAGTTTTGCAGGGGTCGGTCAGTTTGCATTTGGTCTGCGAAGTACACAAACTGCTGTGGCATAAATGGATCGCGTGGTCCTTGTTGGAGGGTGGGACTGGTAAGTGCAAGGAGCGTAGTCAAAATCCCATATTGTCCCTAACGGTGGCTAATGAATTGCGGTTTTGATTTTGAAACCTTGTAGGAGCACATCTAACTGCAACTGACTGTTAATGACTTTCTCTTTCAGTTTAGGTTTGCAAGTGCAAATGTGGCTTTTATTTTTAGGTGGCTTGAGGAAATTTATGGCATTGACAGCCCTTTGTTGTTTTTTTTGGGTCACAAGCTCAATTAGTTGTTTGGCAGGATCTCAACTCCATGCTTTCTCAGGATGTTCATCACTCTATTGTCTGGAGAGGGTATTCTGTGGAAGGTAGCCAGAGAGCACTGCAGAGGTTGCACTTTGGGCTGGGAAATCCTCTTTGATAATTCACTTCTGAGGACTGGTCTGAAATCGCAGTTGCACTTCCCTGAAGTTATAATTAGGGTTGGTCTCTGCACAATGGTTTTCACCATAGCATAAAAGAAGGAAAGCAATTGAACCACAGAGAAAATAATGGGAGAGTGTGCTGGTAACAAGATGACAGCTTTGACTGGTACCTTCCAAAACATTTTTCCAGTGCTAGGAGGCTTGCTTGTAGCCTGTTTGTACTCTGCCATATCACCCTGCTTTCAGAGCCTGTTCTTCCTCCCTGCCTGCTCAGTGTTGTCTCTTCCAGCTGCTGGGACAGTGGCAGTGTTTTGTCTATACAGCCACAGATACAGCAGAGTCTCCATGGTGTTGAGATCTACAGGTGCAGCTGTGACATAAGGGGCTGCTGAAGCACAATTTCTCTGGATTGTTGAGCACTGTTTCAGACAAAGATGTACAGATAGAAGAGATAAGATCTATTTACAGATTGTGAGGTCTGTGGTTCACATGTGGTTACATGGTCTGCTGATAGAGGAGTGAGATAGCTTTTGTACAGGCAGATTTAGTGACCTGGTTATTTAAATTGGTGCTGTCATTGGTTTTAATTAATTACTTCTCTTGTGCCTGCAAACACTGTAGGTATGGATGAAAAGGAAGGCTGTGTCCAGCCTGCATCGCAGTGTTAGTAGATGCCAGCACTGTGGCATCGAAGTGTCATGCCCATGCAGCACATGCACACGCTGCTGTTACATTGGCAACTGAAAGCAGAGATTTGTTTTGGATGGCATTTTTGCCATTTCTTAAGAGGGGGTTAATTTGACAGTCATTCAGGATCTTTGCCTCACAGAGGCTGATGTGGTTGTAGGGCTGTTTTCCTTTCTTCGTGAGAAACCATTGGGCAGCATTACGTGATAAGGAAGATAATTAGGGATCTGCAGATGATCTTATTTGTGCTCATGAGAGAGGATGGTGCTGAGGATGTTCAGCCTTATCCTGCTGCCTTCAGGACCTGCCAGGACAATATTTGAATTTGCCCCAAGGATGGAGTTGTGCACTGCTACCTCTGTCCACTGTTTCTTACTCAGGAGCCATCCATCTTGGACTTGATTTGTTTTTAGAAACCATTGTGGATGCGCTGCAGTTAAACTCCCAGGAGTTATTTTGTGTTCCTCCTGTCTAGCTTTGCCCTTTGTTCTGGGCAGCTGTTTTGCAGCTGTTGCTGCAAAAGCCTTTCTCTGGGTTGCTCCTGCCATTGAAGATGGCCATCAGTATCCCTCACTGCTACTTCATCCTATGATCACGAGCTCCCAGGCCTGTGGGCTCTGCACACCCTGTGCCATTCCTGAGGAACACCTGTGGCATGTCCCCTTCAGGTGCTGGCTTCACTAGTGGTGAGTTAAAGGAGGTCAGATCTCCTTCCCAGGCTCCTTGTCCCCCTTCGGTGCATGTAACAGCTGGCTGCCTGAGGAAAGTGTTTGTTCCTGCATGCTGATGCTCGCAGGGGACCCCAGGGGTTTACAGGGAGTCTTCACTTCTCTGCAAAGGAGCATTTTGGAACTCTGATTTGGTTTCAGGGGAATGTGAGACACAGGGAACACCCCTGTGGGAGCTGAAGGAAGCAGTGTCGTGCCACTTAAGGTTTGACCATATTACCACATAGCTGCTGGTTAGGCCCTTTGTGGTGCTGCAAATAGGTTGATGTTTTAGATGATTTTCCATGGAGATAAAGCTGGATGATTTATAGATCTTCTTGCAGGCAAAGCAGGGGGTCTCTTCAGCAGTAGCACAGCAGGGACCTGCAGGGGATTGAATTGCCCTGGACAAAAATGGCATGAAGCAGCCAAAGATGGCTGCTGGGGGCACATTACTGATCTCATCCTTAAAACACTTTTTCCTCAGCGTTGTGCCTTGTCTGGAGTGTCTTTGTGTGAGTAGTAGAGTGCTCATTTTGGGGGTGTTTTCTGTCTTGTTAAGTTTTGGTTTCTTGTTGTGCTATTTTTTTTTTTCTTTCTTTCTTTCTTTCCTTTTTTTTTTTTTTTTCTTTTAATCTTTGTAACGAACTCTTACACTGCCTCTTCAAGTGGTATAATTAAATTGCAAGAACCAGAGTCCTAATTACCCTCTCCCATGTGAGAGTTGAGGAGCTCATCTTCATAGAGAGGCTGTTGGCTGAGATCCAAAAGAGACAAATCTTAGAGTAGAAACTGCATCTGTGTTGATATTTACTCTTATTAAGAAAATGGTCATTAACAAGTGATATCAGAGCAGGTTGCTCTTTGCAGGTTATTTTTTGTCTGGCTATGAGTGAAAGCAGAAGGAAAAGCAGAACGAGTCCATATCTGCCATTCCTGCCCATCTCCTTTTCTGCTTTTTCCAGAGAATCATTAGTATAGCAGCTGAGCTGGTGGGTCTGGCATGTGCAAAATTCTGCACTCGTGCATGAAAAAATTACTGAGACATATTTAGACACTTCCTATTCTGGGAATTTGCTCCTCTTCTATCCCTTGCATCAGTGCAGATAGTTTGCATAAACAGACTAAACTCCCAATGCAGCAGTGCAGAGAATCTGCCCCACTAAATGGTAAGACACATACTGGAGCACACTGCTGCTTTTTTTTCCTGTGATAATGGATGTGCATTCAGGCAGCTACGTGAATCTCTGCAAATGGAGCAATCGTGAAAGCAAGGCAGTTTTAGATCCTGTTTCCTTCCAATGAAACAGCTGTTCTTAACTTTCTTTTTAATAGAAATTCATGCAAACAGAAAATAAATTGGTAGGAGTTGGAGTGATAGGAGTTGCTAGCTGCTTGCTCACAGGTACATCTTGGAAAAATTGCACTTTTTTTCCCTACATGGTTTGAGGTTGCACCAAACTGGTGGCAGAACTGGCAACAGAATTGTCTTGATACCCATCTTAGTCCTGTACTGATGTCAGAACGATTGCGCATCTCGGGGTTTCACAGATAGTGTTGCTGGCGGTTGGTTTCAACGTTACACTTGTTCATATCACCTAACATTTGTCTTGGCAAAGCGAAGGTGGCCACAAATATATGAGTATCCTGGAAACATGGGAGTGTCTAGAAGAGCATTTACAAATGTTTAGTGTGGTGCAGGCTGACTTCAGTTAACTGTCTGATAGTTACCTCCAGCAGGGCCACAAGGGCTTCTCTGTGCCTCTAGATCTGTCTGGGGTAAGATGGGAGGATGATCTGAAACTGATGCTGCCTTCTGAGATTCCCTGACCTTTGAGTCACTTAGGCTTAGCCCATAGGACTGTTGGAGGACTACAGGTGAGAGAAGACAGGTTGTTTCTGGCCTTTGGGTTTGGTGTTGCTGCAGACTTTCTGTGCAAACTTCATGTGGCAAAACTCCAAATCCAGGCTATTTGTTTCGTAATCTAGTTTTGTTACAAAGGAGAGATGGTCACATTAGTCAATGAACAGGTGACGTGTTTTAGCTCCACCTTCCACTGCAGTCTGGGGAAAACAAAGATGCAACAGACAACAGGAAAATAACTGTCTTCTCAGGCTCAGATCTCCCACCTCCTGCAGAGCTACAATGACTAGTTTTGGCTATGATCTGTAAATGCAGAACTAACATGAATTAAGACTCTTCATATAGACATGCTTCTATACCATTGGGATTACAGGTGCTCCTTCCTGGTGAGGTAGTTGCATACTTTGTTAGTTCCTTTAAAATGCTCCTTTTGGTCTTCAGCATAATACTCTGATTCTGATGCATGTGTTCATAGCACACCCCTCCTCATTTCCATCCACAAGAAGCATTTGGGAATTTTCCACAAAGGTGCATGCTACAAGCTTACTGTTTGTTGTTCCTCATGTTTGCAGAAAGGCAGCTGGAGAACATTGGGAGAAGTAGCACCAGTGCTGCCAGCAGCACTTAATTTGGTGGGGCCCTTCAACTCTTGCATCTCAATGTCTCTAATGTGTCTCTAATCAGTTTAAACTTGATGGAGTTTCAGTGTTTTCATTTTCTAAATTGATTTATCTCTGTAAAAGGTACAAGTTGTTCTCTGCTGGGAACAAGTTTTCAAGCTTTTTAATCTTGCTGTTTGTCAGTGCAAAGAATAGTCTTGTCAGTGTGAATCATCCTTTTTTCTCTGTAGTAGTTCTGTTTCACTCATCTCCCCAGGTCTTCAACTGACTTCATGTTCACTTCAGCTTGAAGTATCCTTATACTTTCACATCTGTATTGTTTGAGACAGCAGTTAGGCCATGATGACCCTTTACATGCCCACCTAAGCAAATATTTATACAGTTTTCTCCCATGACCCTTCTCTCTTCTTCAGCTCAGCCTAATCTGATACTGGATACAACATGCTCCTGTTCACTTTGAAAACCACCTCCAGGAGGTGTCTGCTGTTACATGCCTCCTTCCTCAGGAGTTATGGCAGATGGTCTTTACCTCCACTTGCCAGTTCTGTCTCCAGGACACATTCCTTATATCTAGGGTGAATGGGGTTGCTGGGCTTGGGGCTCCAAAATTTGGGCTATTATTTGTTTTCTGTGGGACTTTTATAAGGCTAGCCGCTTGTGATTTGGTTTTGGAGATACAATGGAGATATTTCTTTTGGGGTTTGAGTTATCTTCTGCCAGATATAAAAGCTGACTTGCTCTTTCTCTTTTAATCCTTTCACAACAGTATTCTTTGATCACCACCCTAACAGTAGCACAGTTTTCTTGAAAGCTTGACTTGCTAAATTTTATGTTAATCCCGTGGACAGAAGGTCTTCTGAGGTACTCTGACATATTAGAATGGGCTGCTTTTCTACTGGTTGGTGCTTGGGTTTGGAATGTGGTTTTAACACAGTTCACTGTGTCCTGACCAAGCAAACAGAAATTAAATTGGCTAATGCAGCTTTCCACAATGCTTGTCCCACAAACTTAGTTGAACAGCTTCCAAATTACAGTTAGTTGCAACTAATTGCTGATGAGGAAGCACAGCAATGAGTTTGCAGAACTGAATGCATTTGATTTCCTTTCTTGTAACCATTTTTCTTCCAATATATGTTTTTTGCAGTGATACTGAAAGCCGAAAATTATGCAAGAAGATGAAAGTAGATCCTAATTCAAAGGAGAAAGGAGTGGAATTACTCCATTATAAGTGAGTGCTGGGTTGGGATTTGTAGTTCTAATTGTTGATGCGTGTGTTAGGACCATTTGTTCTCCTTGTATCTCCATACTACAGCATGAGGACTTATTTTTTAATTCCTTGATATATGAAATTGATCGCCTTTTCTTCAGTTTGCAAGCATGTGTTGTGACAGAAGTTGAGGTAAATTTATTCTGCTGTTGAATAGAGTATGCTGAAAGCATGAGCAGGAGCTGGGAGAGATGCCCAGTGGACTAACATTGCCCAGTGCACAGGGCTGCTGCCTGAGATTTGAGCTCTTAATTTCTCTGTCATATGCCTGTTGGCATGCGCCTTGGGCAAGTTGCTTCACCTCTCTGTGCTTGTTTTTCTGACTTGTTGTAAAGTAAGTGGAGAAAGGCAAAAGTACTGAGACAGCAAGAGATTTTCCAAATAATAGGAATGGGAGGACTGTTAAGTGTAAGAGACACCAGCCAGCTGCATCTCCATCTCCAAAGATCGTGCCTTAGTAAATATTCTTGTTAGAGTGTCGGTGAGAAAATTATTTACTAGAAACCTGTTTGCTTAACACCCTGTTTTGCACCCTCTCTTTTTCCCTACTTCTTTTCTCCCCTTAAATTACTGTATTGTAAATTCTACTTAGTTTTAGGGTTTCAGCAGGATAATGTTTTTCTGCTTAGTGAGAAGTGAGGAAGGGCACCTGTATGATTTCCAGCAACATTACTGTTAGTTAACCCTGTTCCCCACTCCTTGTTCAACAGGGATGGTGCATTTCATACTGAATATAACAGAGCGGTCACATTAAAGGTAAATTTAAATATTTAATTGTTTTTCTTTTGGGTTTCCTACATATGGGGGAGACATTTGTGGATTAAAAACAGGTGTTGGTACTTTTTCATGCTGAAGGCATAAAAGGGAGGGGGGTAATCTTCATAAACAGCTGTCAGAATGACCAAAAGGTTTTTGTGTGTGTATGTGTCTGCCTACCACAAGTTCAGGAAAATTTTGTATTATTGAAAAGATTGAACCCATTTTGACCTGTAATATAGATTGTGAGTTAACTTGCAGGATGATAACAAATAGGGATTTTCTTGTTTTGATTACAAGGTTCTACTAATGCCAGTATAACTAGAAATGTTAGCTGATACTGCATTTTGATAAGGAGTTCTCTGAGGTTATTAGTTTGTGTGTTTATAAACTTTAAAGGGAGCTGAGTAGCCTTATCTTTTATCGGATTATGGAACCACAGTTCCTGTGGATATGCCCTGAGTGCAGCAGGAATAAAGCTACCTCCCTTCTCCTGCAAACCTTGACAAAAAGCAACAGAAAGCAATGTTCTGTGAGGGCACTAGAAGGAGAGGACATGAAGCATGAAACGAATGTGTAGATCCTGATGACTGTGGAAGTGGTGGACTAAAAGCACAGCAAGGCTGAAATTGTGCGGCCTTTCTCTGCAGTGCCCTGGTGAAAGCACTGTGAGTATCCTCATGAGAGGCTGGAGCCCTATGATGACTTGGCTTCCAGAAGTGACTTCTGTCCAACTCTGCCCAGTTCCCATTTCTGTTCCTCCTCTAGCAAACCCAGGCTCTGCACCATCGCTGGGTCTTGTGGAGCTTTGATGACACCACACCAAGCTGACATTATTACATTTACTTCCCATTTCTGGCTTATTCACGGGTTTGGCATGGGATGGAGGAAAGCCTGTGTGAAATGCTACATGAACCTGAGTCCATCAGAGTGGCTGTTCCTAAGCACACTTGCTCTGGACCTTCTTTTTATAGCCAGCGTTGTGGAGTAGCTGATGGGGGTACTATCTTGGAAGCACACCTTGGATTCAATCGTCCTATTTGGCCTGCACTTGGGGGTCACTATGTAGGAGTTGCCTGAAGTGGGTAGAGCAGAACTGTGTATCTTCCCATTTCCTGCAGTAGAAATCTTGCCTGGCACTAGGAAGGTCAATGTTAGGTACCAGGCCTAGTCAGCAAGTGCCTGAAGCTCCTTCTGTACTTTGAGAAGAAATGCACCTGCTGAATCCACACCCCCCCCCCCCCCCACACACACACCCCTCCAACCTCCTTCATCCCTCAGCTTTATATGCTGAGCTTGATGTCATGTGGTAGGAAATATCCCTTGGGTCAGTTAGGGT
>JANHGN010024051.1:51159-61359 GCA_024605025.1 Megaceryle maxima | reverse complement strand
TCTGGGGAAAAGCAGTTGATGGGAGAAAAAAATCAATCTGAGAAAAGCATTAAGTCGTCTCCACCAGGGACTGACACCAGTATGTGGTACTTGACTGGAGCTGAGCTCACATCTGCCAGCTGCTGGCACACACACACCCCCCCCTTGGTGTGTGGTTAGGCAAGGGAGACGTGTTAGTTGGCTAAATCTGTGTGGTTCGAACAATGCGTGACATGTCTTTCCTGCCCTCCTTGAAGTGCTGCAACCAGGAACTAGTGCTGTGACTCTTCCTTACAGATCAGATCAACTGGAAAGCACCTGCAGAGCCCCAGGGAGTGTGTTGGGATGAGAGGCAATCATAGCACAACAGGAACCATACTTTTTATTTCTTCAGTTCCTGTTTCGTGATGAGCATTTCCATGCTCCTTTTTGCCCTGCCTTCTGGGTGAAGGAAGCATCTCCTGTGGACAGGGATTCCAGTGCAGGTGGAAGAAAGATTTTGAAGCTTCTTACTCTAGGAGTGCTAGTCTTTCTTAATTTAACTGCCCCTGTGAAACCAGTTGCTAGTAATTTACATGTTGGACAGTGCATCAGAGCTGGGCAGTGGTCAAATAACTCTTCTGAGTGTTTACTTCTGCTGCTGCTCACAGTTTCCTGAGTATTTTCTGTCTTTCTTCCTCTACACCACTTCTTCTCCCTGTTTTCTTCTGTGGAGGCAGTGACCTTTCTTTCTCTCTCTCAGCTGTATTTGTCAGGAATCTCCCAGTACATTACAAACAGTGAGCAGCAGAGCAACACAATTACATAGGGTATCATATTCATTTTACGGACAGGTGGACACACTGAAGAACAGGGAGATTAAAGGATTTGTTTCACATCATTCAGCAAGCTTGTGGCAATAAAACATGGATCTTCTTTTCAGGCATCCAGTGGACATACTAATGTATGTATGACATTTTGGAGAATGATGGACACAGCTCTGAAGAACTGTAAAAAGGATTTTTCTGAAGTAATCAGCAATTTCATAGATGTGGCTGATCCAGCTGATAGTGTACTTGGGATTTTAAGAAAAGCTTTTCATTTCTTAAAGTAACTAAATCCTTATGTAATTAGTGGAGATGCCCTTGTGGGCTTACTGTTAGAAAAATGAAGAATAAAGGCTAGCTCAGAGTTTGCAGTGGGGAGAAGTCAGCAGTCAGAACGTCTGCTGCCGAGACCTGTGTTGGGATTTGAGCTGGTTTATCTGGTAAAGGGAGGTGAACTGCAAGATAAGAAAGTTCAGTGATGGAAAATTATTAGGAATAGTTTTAAAAAATTATTTCAAACTCCGCAGAAGAGGTTGGGTTCTCACAACACCAAGTGCTTTGTCGATATCAAAGTAGGAACTTTCAGGGTAATGAACGGGAGAGGGAAGGAAAGGCCACAGGTCCAACTGTGCTGGAGTAATGTAGTAATGTATATTGTATATGTTTTGAATTACCAGTGAGGACAGTGGTTGGCCTGAAAATATCATCCCTGTGCTTAACAGGATTTAAAAGCTAAAAGATTAGGAAAGGAACAGAGAATAGGAGGCAAAATGTTATTCTACCATCTGAGTCCATTGGGTGCCTTTATCTTGTGTCCTGTATGAGATTCTGGTTGCCCCGTGAAGTGAAAGGTGTAGAAGTACAGCAGCAGGGCAGTGAGGATGATCAGAGACACAGATGGCTCGAATATTTACGTGAAGATTCTTGGGCTTGGGGAAAAAGGACAACCAGAGGAGATTACAGTAAGTATTTGTGTAGCAATGAGTAGCTTGGAGAAGGGAGCAATTACCTATTTTTTTTTTTTCTCTAAACTTGGGTGCAAACAGTGGTATTTTTGGGATGGCTGACTTGAAACAACTGAAATGTTTAAAAAAAAGAAAGTGCTGTGGAACTCATAGCTACATGTTGTGAAAGCCAAGAATTTAGGAGTCTTAAAAACAGTTTTAGATAGGCATAAAGGATAGATCCATTGATAGTTAGTAAGCACAGAGGTCCAACTGCAACAGCTGGTGCAGGGTCTGTAAACTTAATTAGTTTTTACCAGAAATTGAGACCGTATGCCAGTGTGTGCTATATTAAAATGGTATTAGTATAGTTTTTCCCCAAGTATCTGTAGTCAGCTACTGTTGGAGACCTAAACTTAGATCACTCTTTGATCTTAACTGATATGTTTGTTCATACATTGCTTTAGCCACAGTGTCCTAGTCACAGTATTGCCATAAAGCCAGTTTCCAGGCTGTGTTTATTACATGACAACACCTTTTCTGGAGGATAAAGTATAGAGTTTTACTCTATTTCTAAAATGAAGAAAACTCATTAAAATACAAATCTGCTCAGTACTAGCAAAGGGAATAGACTAACCCAATAAATTGGCTCTGCTCTAAACTTTGAATCCTTTTCAAGTTTTCTGTTGTAAGGAGTGTGTGTGTGAAATCAAGGGAAGTGGGTTTTTTTTGTTTTTTTTCTTTTTTTTTTTTTCTTTTTTTTTTTTTTTTTTAGCATCCCTACTGTATTATACTTCAAAGGAATGAAAAGTACAAGGATGTGTTTCTCTGTGTGTATATTTTTTCAGGTTAAAAGCTAGGTGTGTATGTGATAGCCAGCTATTATGCTGTTAAAATTTGCTTGCTTTTAGCAGTGTAGGATGGATGAAGCCATGTCCTGTATTCTGCTGAATCGATGTTTAAGGTTGAAAGCTGTCACAGGGGTTCAGGCAGTGGATTGCAGCCCAGCATGGCTCTGTGAGTGCCGTGGGGTTCAAAGCAGGTCTTGACCATGTCATGGCAGGACAGGAGCATAGGTCGTTCCTCAATGTGGGGCTTGCTGTGGCCTGGACCTTGCTCTAGTCTCTAATGCAGCAGCCCAGGGAGCACTGCTTTTCCATGAATAGAAAGTGCTGAGGTTTGTTTTGGGGAGGTCTTTCCTCTATAAAGGCACACGGGAAGTTCTCTTTACCATGTGGAGTAATGAGTGTAAGGCAATGTACTGTCTGCTCCTGCCAGAAGACATTACACATCTCATTTTTTCTGTCTTGGCTGAGAGGGAGAAGCTGGATAAATTAAATCTCTTTAATCCCCCCATCTTCTAACCACAGCTGTTTCTACATGACTGAACTTGGCATGCAGGAATTCTTGAAACTAGCAGGGTCAATTGCACTCATTAGCCATTTAATATGTTGACCCTCATTCTCCTCCCCTCCAGCGTATAGTTGAAGTCTGTGCAGACTGAGAGTGACCAGGACTTGATGTAGCTTTCCTAAATGTAGAACAACTCTGCTGTTTTGTCCTTCTTTTCTTTCCCCATATATTAAGTCATCTTAAGGCATTATTTGGGATGTTAATGCCTCTGGTTTTTGAGCTTTTTACAACTGTAACTCCATTATAAATTACTTGATTTTTAAATTTATTTAATTTTTATTTTTTTTCCTAGCTAGCTTCTTTCTCTGCTAATGCCATATTAAAACAAATTTATTTTCCTTGAAGTGTTTGTAGTCCCAACACTACTACTTCACCCCTTATAGGTCTTCTTACTGTATACATTAAGTGTTTTGTTTGCTGTCTGGTGACTACTATATGCTGCCTCTTGTGATAAGACAAGTCTCTTCAATATTAGTTGTGCAAGCAGACAGAAACGTAAATTAAATAAATGGATCCTGCTGAAAGCTCTGAATCCTCCTGAGCCTTGCAGTGCCAACCAACATGCAGGAAAATGAGCTGAACTCCACTATCTGTTGATAAGCTGTTGGGATGTTGCACTGGAGCAGTTCTGCTAAAGGCAGAGAGGTGGCAAAAGTATCTCTGAGATTGTTTCAGCAGTACATGTCACTATGTGTGCTGCTAACCTGCTCCCAGGTACAAACCTGGGATTTTAGATGGATATTATTGGCTTGTGTTAGTATTCTGTCAGCTCTGCTCTTCAGTCATGAGCTGCTTTTGAAAATATGCCATGGACTGAAAAAGGCTTTAATGAATCTTTGCTTTGCTCAATTCCAAGTAAGTTTACTTATCACTGTGACAGCATCATCCTTTCACTCTTATGTTGAAGGATGCTCCTCAGGAACCTCAGTATGTTACTGTTGTGGCAGAGATCCTGTCTGGGAGTGGGCACATAGCTACAAGCAATGCCACAGAGAAAGAAATTAGGTCAGTCTGAGTGGTGAATGAACACAGAATGCCAAGTATTTTATGTTTCTAGAGCACAGATAGCTGAGGATAATGGTGATCAAGCCTGTACTTCCATTTACATCTGTAAATGGACAGCAGCATGGCTCTGCTTGAATCCATGAAGAGTATCTCATTGACCTCAGAGGGCTGGAATTTCCCTTCAGGCTCAGGCTGGAATCAGAGTATTTCCTTATGATAAAGAGTATAAATGTGTTCTAATGAAATGGATTGTTGGGTGTGTGTCAGTTGGGTAAAGCAGTTATGAAGTATGCATGCATTTATACTCAGCTTGAATATGGGAGCTGCAGACTTATAGGCTCTTTATTTCCCACTTATCTTGTTATGTTTTCTTCTTGTTGTCCTAATTAAAAATCCACTGAGTGCGGTTTCTAGGTAGATGGATCATAGAGGGAGCTATTGTTGAATTATTCTTCCTTTGAGCAAATAAGCAGTTTCATCTTTAATTGTGGAGTTCTTTGGTTTTGCTCACAGCAAGTTTCAGTGTGCCTTCCAACTAGTCCTGTTGGATTCAAAGGTTATTCAGACATGGTGAGGGCCATGGGAATCTGACCTCTGTGTAAAGAAGAATCTTTCCTGATAAGGCAGGGAATAGCTGTGGAAGTATTGCAGATCTAGTACCACTGAAAGAGATCTCTGAAAGGTCCGTGAAGCTTCTGTCTGTGCTGGTCTACTTCCACTCTGTTTCCACCAGTTTTATAGTGGAAATGAAAACTGGTAAGTTGGGATATCAGTTATGAGGAAGGAACACACCCATGCATCACTTGGTTCTACAATAGGAGATTTATGGTCATCTGCATTAGAGCAGATGCATGTGTGAGCAGGAAAGCAAGGACACTATTTGGATAGGGTTTGCATAACAGCAAGGATTTGAAATTAAATGTGTCATGGTTTCCTTTCATTTTGCTTTAAAACTTTGGTGTGGTGTTTTGTTTTTTTGTTTTTTTTTTTTTTTTTTAAATCTATTCCAGTCTATGGTGGCCTTTCTCAAGGATCCAGAAGGTGCTCCACTGTGGGAGGAGGATCCTGAAGCCAAAGATGTTGTGCATGTTGACAGTGAAAAGGTACAGTAACTGGATAGGTGTTCTATGCTTTATAAATACATGGGCTGAAGGGAGTGTGTATGTTAACTCTTAATAAAGCACCTTTATTTCCTTTCTTTGGAGGGGAAGTTTACAACACCCAAACTGTTTTAAGTGAGTTGACAAAATTTGTGGATTGTGGTAACTATAAAGTCTCCTGCTTCCCACCTTCCTTTTCCTACATATGTTCATGATACTAGTCTGCCAGCTACATGGCAAGTATGAAAGCATTGTGGATGGTATGGTAGGAGAGACCTGTTTGTATCAGAAAAATGTAGCAGCTTGTGAGATGCAGTCACTGTAGGATGCAAGTAGGAGGTTAAATGCTGCTCTTTCAGCTGCAGGTTGTCATTAAACCTTGGGTTCCCTCATGTGCCTGATTTCATCTCAGGAAGTCAAGCAGGAAGGAACAGGATCCAGATCTTGAGTGATTTAACCTTGTACTGTAACTGTCGTCTTGGTGTTAAGTGGGAAAGCAGCAAATATGATGAAACTACCTTAAAAAAACCAGGTGCTACCACAGAGCTTCCTATTACATTCTCTCTAATATAATCAGCTTGGTCTTTTGTATTAGTTTGCTAGTCTATAGATTTTTTTTTTTTTTTTAAGTTTAATTGATTGGACTCTAGCTGGTATTTCATAAAGGGCCTTCTCAATTTTCTAGCTTTCATTTTTCATATTAGGAACAGTTGTTTTGCCATTGTTTGTGTAGGAAGATTAATTTTTAATGTTCACCCTCTATTCTATTGCAAGCCTTCCAAGGGTTGCATTCAATTTGAAAACTTCATCTAGTTTCTCTATCAAGCTGGTACTGAAAAATCTTTTCTCATGGCTTCTTACAGCTTCAATAAGTTTTCATAGTGTGGAAACTGAACTTGTTTTGCTTATTATTGAGTGTGACTTTTTGAATTAGAGTATGACTTTTTGGATGGGGCAGGGAAGAAAAAGTTTCTAGTCAGAGACTCTTCAGTGAGAATAAGCCAAGCCATGCAACCTCCACATCTCAACAAGTGTCTAGGATATTTAGCAGATATTCAAATCTATAATAAATTTTGCCATCTTCTTTCAAATTAAAATTGAGCAAGGAGAAGAAACTCATGTCTTGACTCTTAGGAGACAGGACCTCTCTACCTTCGGATAAATGAGCCTATATTCTGTGAATACATACATTAACTATTTTAAGCTGTAACACAGATAATAAAAAGTGTAATTGGGTATACATGTTTTTATTTTCTTTGTTTCATTCACTAGGAATTGAGAAGGCTTCTGAAGAAGGAAGACAAACCCCTTCTGATGATGTTCTATGCCCCATGTAAGTAACCCAGGATGTCCTATTTCCTCCCCCTCCTTTCTTCACTGAGAGATGTCCAAGTCTGATTAGAAGCCTTGCCTGTGCTTTCACTAATACCATCCTTACCTTGGTCATTCAACTTCTTGTGTTGGTCTGCCTGTTTGTCCTCAGTTTTCCCCTCATTGCTTATATCCTAGTTTTGCCTCTCTCTTGTGATAATGACTTTTGCTCAGTGGTCTTTTAAGCAGCTACTTCCTGTAATTTCTTTACCCATTGTCCTTTCTTGATTTGTGTAGTGCAAGACAGAAACAGTGTATGCTGCATATATATATGTACTCATACATCTGTCTGAGAGCACATAGCCCTCTGGCCTGTACGGAGCTGGAAGTGCAAATGGGTATTGCACAAGCTTCTAAGTTTTGCAGTTTGAGCCATAGCATAAGACAGCAAGCAGGTTCCACACAAGCAAAAGATCTCTGGAGGAGACAATGGAGTAGAAAAACCCAGTGTATTTGTTCTTCCCAAATGCAGGCAAAGGGAGTAGTAGAGTGGTCAGGAGCAGGAATATCTTTCCTACTCTGTCCAGGAGGCACCCTGGGTGTTCCTCTGCACATTAGCAGGAGTAACTTGAGTACAAGTGGTATTTCATGGAGGGGACTGGAAAGAAAGAGAAGAGCACATTGGAATTACTGCATTTCTTCTGTGGCTTTGACCTTGTATTGCTGCTATCTTGTCACTGCATTGGCTGATTATTCCTTAATTTTGCAGATTTACAGCTGCTTTTTTTGTGTTTCCTGGTGACTGGTACGAGAGGGGATTTCCAGTTCACAAGGTAGTGTTGCACTGGAGTTGGTGCTTATACAGAAAGCAAGGGAGCCATGAGAAAGGCTCTAAACTAGAAAAGCCTCCTAGTGCTGCCCTGATAAGGAAATTGATGTTAGGCACCACTAGCAATTTGCTGGCTGATTCTATTTAACAGTGTGTCCCATGGCAGCATTATCTGGTGTTTCTCAGTGTATTTTATCTTGTAATTGCTGCCTGAAAAGCCATTCTACCTTTTTAGTCTCATCTGATTACTGCCAAGATGGCCAGAGTTGCCCAAGGCTTAGTTTGGTGCATCACCAAGAGAATGTTTTTTCCTTAAATTAGTTGAGCTCTGTGCCTTGAGACTCTGCAGCAGGATGGCCCTGTGTGGCCTGGCATGGTGTGTGGTCGTTCCCAGTTCCCTCTTCCTCCTTAGCATCAGCAGGAGACGATACGCCTGCTCTGCCTGTAAATTGCCCCTTCAGGGGGGAGTTCAGCTGCAGAGTGCTTTCACAGTTTACCTGTATCACGAATAATTGTTTTCTACAACTGAGTCTCTTCCTGAAATGTGCCTTATCTAACCCTTCGTTCTCTTTGAACCGTTCCCCCAGAAACCCTCCTCCTTCTAGTTTCTCTTCTTTTGAAGTGGCAAAACACCTGCTATTCTTCAATGCTGTAATACTTTTGCTGCTTTCTAAACTGCTGTGAAGGAAGCCTACTTGTAAGTTTTTGTTGGGTTGTTTTTTGTTGTTTTTTTTTTTTTTTTTTCCCCCCTCTGATTTTGCAATTCTTAACTCCCTCATCTTTTATTTAACACGCCAGACCTTCTGACTTGGTTCTTATCCAATTTTTCTCCTCTTCTTTTCAACATCCAGCAGTTGCATTAAAATACTGGCATCGGGCACCTGAAGTTATTAGTTACTTACAGGTGTTACCTTTCATAACTGGGAGCAGCAAATCAAGGCCAGTCACTAAAGGAAATTTGACTTTTCTTTCCTTGTAAGGGGTGACTCGGGGAGGTCTTTGGCATGAGAGGACATCAGAGGCTTTGTCTGGGAAGCTACAGTGAAGACAGCTGCATTACTTCTTGCTTTGTTGGAAGCAGGGGCTTTAGATTCATTGTGGCAGATTTATAGGAAATGGGCTCTTTCATTATGTACCAGTGCATAATAAGAGAGATGAAAGTGGCTGCAAACTTAAATGTAGTTTCTTTAATATTTCAGGAATGCTTGGTCTGGGTGGAACGACTCAGAGCTAAGGCACGCTTTCCTTAGAAGTTATTGCCTGTCATTTGCAGACCAATCACTGTACTTTTGGACCTATATTATAAAGTCAGACAGCACTAAATATGAAAAATTAGGTATATTTGTAGGCATTCAGTTTTATTTGTAGTTAACTCTCGCAAAGATGACTCCACCAGGATATGGTCTGGATTTGACAATAAAAAGGAGCTGTTTGTAACATAATTAAAACCAGGGCTTTTAAAATTGGAGGTGTTAGCTAATGGAAAAACTAATATGTGCTTGATTAAGCACCCCTTCTGAGACAAAATGCAAGAGGAAAGAGCAGAAGAAAAATAGTATTTTGAGTTTCCCTTTTTTCATCCCTGTGTAGGGATAGGTGTGGCTTGACAGTGTCCTGAACACAGAAATGTGTGGGCAAGAGAGATTGTAGTGGAGTAGGTTTGGGAGCAGTGAGTTTGAGGCAGCAGAAGAGCTGGGAACAGAAGGACAGCAGAAGGGCTGGCTGGGTGGAGGAGGCTGTTATGTGCCTGCGCTCCAGAAAGAAGTCCATGGAGTGGTATGAGATTGAAGAGGGATATTGATAACTGGGGGAGTTTGGAGCCTGAGGCTGCTGGAGAGAGAAGTGGAGGATCCAGAAGATGGTGTTAACAACTTCTATCTTTTGATATCTATCCAGTGGTTTGGATGAAGCTGCAGGACCTCAGTGGGTCTCAAATGTGGTCTGTGCCCAGTAGGTCGTCATCATTTTGACGAGCACTAATTTAAGAACCTCACTGGCAATTTGAGCAGAGAGATGAAAGGTGGAAAGACCACAGAAACAACTGTTCTCTTTCCTCTGATTGATGGATGTTTCTCCCAGGCATGCTGCTGTGATCCTAAATCAGTGGCTGTAAAATATGTTCCTTCATTCTGGAAGATATTTTCAAAACTTTTGTCTCTTCACTGGAACAAAAAGGTTGACTACTGTCCCATGGTGGGCCCAAGAGTTTCCATAATAAGTGTCTGGAGTGCTTGGCTGCAGTTTTCTTTCTTATGTGTCATCAGTACTCCTGCCCTTTTCCATGTGCATGCATATACTTTATTTGTCAGGGCTGAAACCTGCTGCTTACAAAGTCATTTACTGCTCATTGTCTTAGTACTCCAGAGCATCACCAAATGGCCCTTAGCACGCTCCAACCATACCTTTGTAGTCTTCCTCACTTGGCATTTGTATTTTCCTCAGCACATAAAGTTACTGTACATAACAAGGGCTGTTGCTTCTTCTGAGCTATGTCCTCCCAGTTAATAGAGCACTGTTTAACTTTTGATGTCTGTTTAATGTATTTAGGAAATGCTTCTCAAATTAATTGAAAAGACCTGTTAAACTGGGATCAAGCTGAAGTACCTTCCCATGTCCCTTAAAGACGAGAAATTCCCAAAGCTTTTTCTTTGAGTTCACAAGCATATGAGACATGTTCTGCTGACTTTTGATATGTGAGTTTCATCTCTGTTGCCCTCTTGGCTCAGCTCAGAGCCTATAAGAGGATGGCAAATACATGAGAAATAGGGAAGGATTTGTCTCCCGTGAGGTGTTTTTCTGGCAAAACTTCCTTT
>JANHGN010024051.1:38013-51087 GCA_024605025.1 Megaceryle maxima | reverse complement strand
TTTTAAATTTTTTTAAATGTAAACCCAACCTGCTTTGGAACATGGATCCTGTAGAACAGGCTGAACAGAGTTGTTGGCATATTACTTATACAACTTCTTTTTTATCAGGGTGTGGTGTTTGTAAGAGAATGATGCCATCTTATCAGCAGGCAGCCACGGAACTGAAGGGTAAATATGTAAGTGAGAAGATTTGTATGAAACCTAAAAAATCCTTTTAACACTTTTTTTTTTTTTAATCCATAAATATTTATCGAAGAGGGGAATTTTTAAGCAAGTTGAAACAAAATAGAAATTAATACTCTGCTCCAGATCCCTTCAGCATTCTTTCTCTTGGTTTTTGTTCTTCTAAAAAGTTTGAAGAATGAGGTGTTAACTCACTTGCCCTTTAGATCCAGCGTAGTTCTTGCCATGGAAAAACAGGCTCTGACACCATTATGTTTAGCTATGAATTTGTGAGTTTGTAATCCTTTTGAGCTCATTTTGGTAAAGCTAAAGAAGGTGTGTCATGATGGGTTTGATCAGCTTTTACACCTGATGTTTCATAGCAGTGTCAGGGATGGATTGCCCTTATAGTAGTAATTAATCCACTTTTTTAGTGGAGAATCAGAGAGTTGTGGGAGGGGGATTTTCCTACATTAGCTACTGATCTTCCTTCAAGCCACTAAGCATTAATAAAATCTTACAGTTTTACTAGAGGTCTGTCAACAAAGTTACCATCCATACCAGAAGGAAATGAAAGTAAGTTTCGACTGTTTAAAATCCATCAACAGCAGCCACAATAATTTAGTTACCCATTTGAACTAATGAGGCCTGTTGATCTCTCTAAGCAAGTCAAAGGCACTTCTCTAGGCAAGCTTTAATAATGTGTTTAATATATAATTTATATTATACCAGTAATACATAAGTAACAAAAGAACAGGCTTATTGTGTCATGGTTGTAGCTGGATTTGGTCTGATGCAATCTGTTGGAGTTTACTCTGTTGAGTTTGTTAACAGCACTTCATACTCTGTTGGAGTTTACACTGTTGAGTTTACAGGTTTCCTTGGGAAAAGGCAGCACGTGATGAGGAAAAGATGAAGCACCATGGGTCTGGCATAGCTAGGGCAGCTCTGGTCATTGCTGTTCATAAGCACTGTGTGCTGTCACACTCCCCACATTTTTCCACCTAGTTGTATTTCAGAAGTACTGTCAGTACTGTCTCTAAATTATTGTTTGTTTAGGGCTGAATAGAGTGGGAGTTGTTCACATTCATTTAGGAAATAAATGAAATAAATAAATACACAGTGAAATTGTAACAGATTATCTGAAATGGCCAGGAATACCCATTTAATACTTAAAAATATTTATAACTAAAACCCAAACATACAAACAAAAAATTTATTTATTTATGTTATACCTTTATCAAGGTACAGTCTCTGAAGAGGCTTTCAAGAGCATTTTTGTCTAGCAAGGCAGCACTCTAATGCCATCTCCCCTCAGTGGAGCATGTGCTGCTCTCTTTGGAAGGGCACTCCTGTCTCGGACAGCAGGTACACAGTGAGGTGTGTCAGGGGGCAGGAATTAGGAATGTAAAGAATCACCTACAGAGGGTAGTGCCAAAGCGAAGACATGCTGCAGAGCACTGTGTTCTCCTGCACTTTTCCCTTCCTTTCCACGTGCAGCTCATTTTATTAAATTCAGACTGGAGAATTTAAACTCCAAATCTATTCTAGTTTGATTATTTCCTTCCTCACTGTTTCTGTAGATCCGGGCTAATCCTTCACAGCTGAGTGACAGGTCTGTGGCAAAGCTCTGAGACTGGCAGTGCCTCTGCTTAATGCAGCTCAGGTCAGGGGTGCTTTTTGCATCAGAGTGTGTTTAGTGTAGGATCAATTCAGAGAAATGTCCCATTATGCCACTGCCACCCATGTCTCACAAACATCTGTCCATGTAAATTTGACCTCATTAGTTTCCTGAGTGAGATGTGTTTTGCAGTTTGCCATTTCTAAAGTTATGACAAGTACAGCACAGTTAAATTATCTGTGGGGTACCTTAGAGTGATGTTGACCTCCAAATTAGACTTTGCTGGAAAGTTTATGGTTGGTTCGAATGAACGGAACGTTTGGCCTTTTAGTCCAACCTATCATTAGCTGTCAGGATGTGCCAGGCTCCAAAGTGATTATTGCTCTGATATGGCAGGAAAATGGAGTGCAGTATTGCCTGTTTAGTAGGTCATAAAAATGAAAAAGTGAACTGCACCTGTCCCTGGTTGTTATGTTCTCTTGGGTCTGGTTGTTTCTTGTTCCAGTACCGTTACTGAGAGGAAGGCAGGGATGTTTGGTGTTACATTTGATTTAGATCTTGCAATTCCATTACATCCAGTGCAGAAGGAACAAAAACAGCTCCAAATCGGAAGAGGGTGGCTTGTTTTATTCTTGGCAGAAGAGACTCCCATGGTTTGTGGGTAGGCTGGGCTCTGGTGAGTGCCTGTCATTGATGTACTGTGGCCCCAGTGCAGGGAGGAACTTGTGATAGCAGGGCACTCATAATCTCCTTAGTGCCCATAGACTTCATGAGTGTCCTGGGACAGCTTGAGCATATGCTTAAGTGCATTCCTCCTTTGTTGTTGTGGTGGGTTTTTTGGTTTGTGTTGGGGGTTTTTTTGTGGGGTTTTTTTGTGGGTTTTTTTTGGTTTTTTTTTGTTTTTTTTTAATAAACGTGAAACTTCTGAAGCATAAAGTTCCTTCACCTATTTCAGATATCAAATAAAGGAAGTTTTTCTTTAATCTGTTCATTAAATTTGACTCTGAGACAGCTTCAAGTGGAAGTATAAGGTACCAATTTTGGAGCAATTCCATCAAAAAAACTGTGAAGCATGGGATGGGTCACAGCAGAACAGGAATGGTCAGAGGCCCCCAAGACATGGCCATTTAGGAAGGTGTCATGGGTTAGCACTAGGCTGGCCACTAGATGAGTGGCAGACACTCTCTATTAATCCCTCTACCTTCCCAAAGGAGAGGAGAAAGGGCATAAAGGAGAGACTGTCTGCAAAAGTTTGCTGTTAACTTCAGAAAGTACAGTTAGTTAGAAGAGACTTAGCTGAAAAGTAAAATCACTAAACAGAATTAATTCTGTTCTAAATCAAGCCAGGACAGAAGGTTCAGAGTTGGCTTAGATTATAGATAGCTTGGTGGAGAGCAGGTAAGTGTTGAAATATGTCAAATATCACTGCAGAGGTTCAAGGACCAAACTGATCTTTATGTCTGTTGTGGCTGTTACAAGAGGTAATGGACTTAAATTGAAGTGAGGGTCATTTAGTCATTTGCTAAAAGCAAATTAGCTGAACATCTGGCAGGAACAGCTTAGATACAGAGGGAGGATCCTGACTGGGTAGTAGGTGTATTTTGATGGTCCCTGAGAGCTTGATATTACATAATTCTGTGATTATAGGCCAAGTAAAGCTGTTACTTCTGTCATTAAAAATGAATCCCATAGTAATAGGCTTCTTGCTAATTATGCTCCATATGATGTATGAACACCAGAATGAATCCAAGTTACTGAGGTGTATCAATCACTGCAGGCTAGGTGGACACAGTGAAATTGTGACAGATTATCTGAAATGGCCAGGAATGCCTGGCCATGAGAACCTGGTTCTTACTTTGTCAGACAACCACTGTCTTGATCCCTACTGCATTTACCTCCCCTCAAATCGTGATTTAGAGGACAAGGTAAGCAGAGAATTGGGTCTAGATGATCTCACATAAATTAAGTCAGCGTGGGTGTTAGAACTACAAGGAAAATTCAGAGTAAGAGACTTTGCCAACCTTATTTCTGTACTCTTTTTGGTTAGCTTGCCTTCATCCTTTCTCAGGATAGTGGAGGGAAAACTAAGTATCTTTTTGTGGCTTTCCAGCATGTTCTTAGAAAAGGTTGACCTTCAAATGAAGATTTTCTGCTTTAAGATTTATTTCATGCTGGCTCTGAGCACATTTGGTTGGTCTGTGCAGTTTGTTGCTGTCAGGAACCTGGTATTAAATTCTGATACAATATTTCATCTGGAAGGAGAAAATCCTGGTTTTGGAGGGGGAAGGAGGAGGGGTTTGAATCAAGACCCTGCTGCTTAAACGATTTAATCCATCTCTGCCATTAAACTAAGTTAATCATGAGGTGATATCACAGCAACTTGATGTTTGAAGGTATGACAGCAGAATGACCTCTGTGAATCTCACGCCCATAGAAACTCAGAATCAGTCCCATCTTCAAATTTTCAGGTCAGAAGTTTTCAGAAGACAATTGGTCAGGGCAGAGGGTAAGTCCCAGGAACCTTGAGCCTGAAGCATGGGGTGAAGGGCTCTTGAGGTGGAGTATGGCAGGGGTAGAGGTAAGGGAAGGAAAGGCTTTTTGTTTCACATGCTAATCTGAAAAGCTACTCTGCTTCTTTGCCCTCTTGATATCTGTAGAACAAGGTTAATTCTTAACTCTCAGTACACCCTACCAGTCAGGTAAGCTAATATATTTAAAGCATATAAATTCCATATGGTATTTCCTGGGCTCATGGAAATAGTGCCCATTTTACTTTCACATCAAAATAATGCTGATTTCCCCTTGCCACTAAGTGAATTTTTGAACTGGGATAGTGCAAGTGCTTTGTTAGTTAGAGCTTCTGGACATTAGCTGAGATTTAAGTCCATTGCTGGAGTGGAAACTAGGGAGGTGAGGGTGGAACTTCTTGGGTCCTAGCTGATGTTTAGATGTGAACTAAGCCATGTACTTGCAGAGGAAATAAAAAAATCTAGTTAGGCTTGTAGCTCAGAATTTAAATATGCAAAGAAGAGCACAAGTAGTGTGACTGAGAGAATTCCCTTTGGGTATTTCTGTTATTGGGTGAATAAAAAGAAATGGAGATGCTTCCAGAGCAGGGAGGAGGTGAGAAGCTGACTGGTGTGTGCTATCTGTGAGCTAGACTCAAATATTGCTGTGTCTCCCTTTGCACAAAATCAAAAAATCTTTTCTGCCTTTTACAGAGATCCCCTTGCTTTACAGCAATATGAATGAAATCAGAATCTGCCTAGAGATTAGTTTTTTACTTAACTCTTTAAAAAGTTGTAATGTGCCTGCTGTATTGTAAGAATGAATACAATTATGCTCTGTTTTTTCAGGTTCTTGCAGGGATGAATGTTTACTCTGCTGAGTTTGAAAGGATAAAGGAAGAATACAATGTCCGGGGATATCCTACAATCTGCTATTTTGAGTCAGTTATGTTTTGCTACTACTTCAGAAATCATACATTCAACTATAATTGCATGTTCTTATCTTCCAGGGCAAGGACTAAACCTTGTTTTGTTGCTTTAACAGGAAAGGAAAGTTCCTGTTCCACTTTGAGAATTACGGTGCTACTGCAGCAGATATAGCAGAGTGGCTGAAAAAGTAAGGCATTGAACCCCTTTTATGTACTCTTCATTATTTACAGAATGTAATGGTTTAGGAACAGTCATTGCTCCCTCATTTCCTCCACTCAGAAGAGCAAGCAAAACTACCCCACTGAGATTGGCTAAAGTAGTACAGAGAGATTTCCTAGTGTTTGGTTTTTAGCATGCGTGCCTTGTGTTTCACAGTTGTGTTTCACCTGTAATAGGAGACTGTCTATGGACCAAAATTAATGCAGATATACAGAGCTCAGCTTCGTTAAAAATGTCAACTTAAAATTTCCAGTGATATTGAGTGCCTAAATCTAATACCTTGCAAAAGATCTGACTTCTGTTGTTGTATTAAAAATGTATACCAGGTGCACAGTTCTCCTTGGTTCTTCAGCCTTTAGTTGGAACTTTTCAAGTGTCTTGCAGAGACAGCCTAGAGATCGAGGCACCCTGGATTGCTAGTCATTTTTACTAAGTCTGTGTTTCCTGTCATGACATGAAGTGGTGTTGAAAGAACCTTATTCTACCTAAAGAGAGCTATTTGCAATCATAAATATTTTGGGGTCTGAATGAGCATATAGGACTAGCAGTTGAGAGAGACAGAAAATGGGTAGGTGGGTGGGTGTCTGTCTAGTTGCTCTTCAGCTGGTGCAAATCAGCACGTTGTCAGTGAAGCTGATAGAGCAGCTGGGGAGAGCTGAGCTAGTCTGGTGATGGAGAAATACCATTAGCAGTTAGCTCTGGCTCTTGGGCATTATGTCATCTTTGTAACCCTCCCTTGTTTGCTGCAGCCATGGAAAGAATCTTGAAGTGAAGCTAATAAAAGGAAACAAATGTGTGGGAAGGAATGGACAGTTTCAAAACCTTGTGATAATATGGCTTAGAAGAATTGGCTCAGAACAAATGTGTTTTGCCATACCACTGGGGCAACACTGGGGACATGGATATATGGTTGCAGGTAGCCCAGGGTCTTCAGCAGTGGTAGGCTAGGTGCTTCAGGATTGGGAACTCACAAATGAAGCGACAGCAGTGTTTCTGTTAGCCTCAGGAGGTACAAACATTGCAGGCGAGTACTGCCCAGTGGATCAAAGAGACAGAATTTAGCCATAGTCTTTAAGCCTCATTTAGTCCATTAAGGCTTTGAATATGAATGATCAAGATGGCAACTCCAGCAATGCTGGGGAGATGATCAGCCCTTGGAGCAAGGATATGACTTCATCACCTGCACTTTATTATGCTTTTCAGGTTTGCAAGGATGTGGTTATCTCTTGGCTACCACATGTGAAACATTAGATGTTTGGGGTGTTCCCTCCTCCCCCCAGTCTGCCCACATAATATCCAGATAATCCCTGTGCAGTGCCTTTATATCAGTGCTGTGACAGCAAGTGAACACAGCTACTGGAGGCAAAGCAGAACAGCTGCAAGCTCTTTCCAATGATAATCTCTGCTAACAAGCCACTGTGGGCTTTGGCTGATATTTCAGCAGTCCAGAGCTGAAGACAGCTGTTTGTCCTTACTTAGTGTTAGTGCATGCTTATTAGTTTCCCAAAAGATGAGCAGTAGCCTTCTTGCCCCTCTTTTGTTTAATAAGTACAACTTTTAAGGAAACCACATTGAGAAATTATGCATAGATAAATTTTTCCAGTAGTTGATGTTACAATTAAAACCATATATGGGATAGGTCTGCTACGTGCATAACTTTATATTACTCTGAGGAATCTGCAGAACAAGTAGTCCAATGGTATAGCAAGGGCTTTAGGAAGGCCAAAGAGTGTAATTAGCTGCAGGATGTACAGGCTATATTTCAGAAAGTATGATATTAAAATTGTGTCAGGAAGTGGCTCTGATGTGAGATGCTGCTCTGCAGAGCAAGGGCACGGCAGTGCCAAGGCGTCCATGGCAGCCCACGGCGAGGAAAGCCAGTGCATTCTTATGCTATGTGTGCATGGGCTGTCATCTTAGATTCGCACAAGAGAATCCAGCAGACGTTGAGCCATATAAAATGACCTACTTTTTGTGGATGCTTGCTTTTCTGCAGTGTTTACCTACTGTTTTCCCTTTCCCTCTTCCCTGTTTTTTTTTCCTCTAAATGTTACTGGTAAAGTGCTGAAAGTGGTTGCTCTATGATAATTTTTGGGGAGGAAATAATATAACTTAATGAGAGTTAGAATTATCTAAACTATTGAATGGAAAAGTTTTCCACGTTCTTTCCTCTCAGAACAAGAGTTGCTAGTTTGGAGGGCTCCAACACCTTTTTTACTACTTATTGAAGGTGCTGATTTTTTATGCTGAAGTGTGCTAATGCATCAGTCTTACGAATACTTAACCCCTCTTATCTTCCTAATAGGCACTGGCTACTATCTTACAGAGTTTCAGATGTTTTCATGAGGCAATAGAGAGAAACCATCATACGGTCTTGCTCCAACACACAGCAGTATTAACACTAGAGATGCTATCTTGCACATACCACAATTCTTTTTCTTCCTTTTTTAAAAATCTGATACACAGCTGTATCAGCCTGTATGGTAGGCAAGCCAGACAGCTTCTTACTGCCTTCAGTAGCTGCTTAGCTTGTCTTGCTGTTTTTATGGACTTTTCTCAGGCCTTTCCTTAGCACCATCTATTTAATTAAATCAAGGACTACTTCTCGGTTCTTAATTGAATTAGCTCTTGATAACTCTTCCAGACTTCTGTCATCCTAGTTTTGGTTTCCAGGCAGTTGGATATGCCTTGTCTCAGTTTTAAATGACGTTTTAGATTTTGCTTGTTGCTTCCTCCAGGCCTTGAGGTGCTTCTTACCGACTCCAGTGTAGGCTTATTAGCATGCACAGCATTTTAAATTGGGCTATTTGAATAAACATCCTGTGCCCTGCTTTACTAATTCCCTACTGAAATAGGTCATGCCAGGCCCTGCTAAACAGTGTTCTGCCAGTGCTTTGTAGGCACTGTGTCCATGTTCATCATGTGCTGCCTACTCAACCCAACTCCCTTTACAAGTTCATTAAGTGTCATGTTGTTTTCTGGAAAGCCTTCACTCTGCCAGGATGCCTGCAGATTATTGCTTGCTTACAGGCTTGGCAGCAAGCAAACTGGTTATCTGTCGAGTTTTAAGAGAGTAAACTCTCATGGATGGGGACCTGCCTCTTTTTCTCTCTTGGCTGCTTGGCCATGTGTAGCTTCGATCTTTGCTTTAATGTTTGTTTCTTGGTTCATTTATCATACAAGCAGCAGCAGAGGTGTGCATCACAGTTTTGCATGGATTGCTTAATATTCTTGGATCACACCCATTGCTTATATTAACGGAATTTGCTATCTGAATCTCTGTATCTCTCTCCTGCTTTTTTTTATCAAACTAGGCTTTTAGCCTAGAAATGCGCGAGGCAGGATAAATGAGATATCATCCATTTGCCATTCCTTGTTCCAGGCAGCTAACATAATAATACATTTTAATCAAAAATAGTAAATCTGCTTTCACCAGAGGTGGGAATCACATCCAGACCTGTACTTTGCCAAAGAATTTGGGGAATTTCGGGGGGTATTTGGAACTCATTGCTACAACTGGCAAGGATAAAATAACTTCAAAGTCTGGTTCCAAATGTTCCTGTGTTTGGGTGTCTTTTATGTGAACACTGCTTTAATAAATAAAATGTAAATTAGCATAGTTTAGTTCTCATCTGCTAAATTCTCTTTCTAACATACATTAATAAAAGCCAAGAACAGTTGTTTAGCTGGATGATGAGCACTAAACTGGTTCAGAGGAGCTTGGGTTCAGTTTCCAGATTTCCTACTGTATCTTTGAGTAGTCTCTGGCTCTAATTCATCCAAGATGGTTAAACTCATGTGCAGTCACAGTGAAGTCGGCAGAACATGTCGCTTACCTTTTAGGTTAAGTATGAAGTTGAGTAGCTTTGCTGAATTAGGCCTACAAGCCCACAGCTGAGCAAGGATGTAACCGTGCTTCCCCAGGTCACAGGGCTGTTGAGGGTAAAACCATATGTTCTTGGGGAAGCGGGCTGCACAGCTAGCTCATGGTCCCAGCACTGCACCACCTCCTTTCCCTGTCAGCCCTCATCATGCTGTCAGTATTCTGGTTAGATTGGCTGTTTCTGCTTGCCACTTTTTTCTTTCATTTGCAATGGCTCCTGTGAGCTATAAAGCATGAATGCTGTGAGAAAGGGAGCATCCTGCTGAGGAGGGTAAAAGAGTAAAAGAAAATGCATCTGATTTCTGTAATGTAATAATCAAGCTGTCTGGTTATGTCCCCTTTCCATCCCCTTGCATTGATGATCTGTTCTCATGAGCTTCTTGTGGATTTTTTTCATTCCTCTTCCAGTTTTATCTGAGTTTCAGTGCTTATGAAATGATGAAAGCTGTTCAGCAGGGTAAATGTGTCATGTATATGGACATCTGCACAAAGTCATTCCTTGCAGTCCAGCTTGCCAAAATGACTGCATAATACCAGAAAGCTGCTTTTACACTATGTCTGTTTGTCTTGTAGCCCACAGGCACCTCAGCCACAGGCTCCAGAGACTCCCTGGGCAGATGAAGAAAATGTAGTTTATCATCTGACTGATGAGGACTTCGACAAGTTTATGAAAGATCATTCATCTGTGCTTGTGATGTTCCATGCACCATGTGAGTTTGTCTTTTTTCTGTTCTGTATCTTGAGCCAAATGTTTGCTATCAAAACCAATGATGATTTTCTGTGGAAGTTTTAGAGCTGTGAACTCCAAGTCCAGGCTTTTCTTGTCTGTGATGATTGTTAAATACACAAAGTATGAAATGTTTGTGAACTTCACTGACTTCAAGTTTAGGACAAAAATGTGCTGCTTGAAGTGACACTTTGTAGGCTAAGTTAAAACATCATGAAGAGTGCAATGATGCTTAAATAGTCTGAGGCATCATCCTTTTACAGCATGATTTCCTGTTTTCAGTTTGTCTTTGTGTTGTTTGCTTTCAAAGCAGAGCTCTGGTTGATTGAGCAACTCAACTTGAGAACCGTAAGCATTTTGAGCATTTTTTCACTCCTCTGCACAGTTTGTTATCTGGCAGTGTAAGGGATGACGGTCATTATGTATTGTGCTGAAATATGCCAAAACTTGATCTAAGGTCAGAAACTCCCCAGGACTTTGCAAGACTAATGCAGAGCTGGTATGATTCTGCTTACTGTTCAGCTGAGAATGCATTGGGATGATTCTTTTTCATGACTCAAGGTTTTAGCTTGAGCAATAAAATGCAGTGAGTAGCCTTCAGAAGGCTGTTCCAGCCACATTGTCCTTCTGTACACTGGTAGAAGAGTCTGTTAACCCATTTTGTTCACTTAGGATAAAACTTGTTTCAGCTATGTAGCTGCCTCGACCAATTCTTTGTCCGCAGTGGAAGGTTCTGACTCAAATCTGCTATGTTGGGTGATGCCTAGCTTCTGTCTCCTCTTGCTGCTGCACTGGCAGTTGCACTTGGGCGAGATGTTCATTTTCATGGGCATAGATTTGAAGGTTAGGGCTCTGGAGACAGGCTGTGTGCTCACAGCTGAATGATGGAGGGTCTTGGCACAGAGGCTGAAATCCGTCTTCCTTTTAAGCCAGCAGGAGTTAGCTCCAAAATGCCTTTTTCTTTTTTTTTGAAGCCATGTTCATAAGACTCATTTGAGAAACATACCATAATGAATTTCCTTTGCCCAGTGAAATGTCTAGGGATTTGGTCCACTGAAGCAGGTTACCGCCTGCTGTTTTGTTGCTGTGTTCACTCTCTTATTTCTACTAATAAAAATGGGACTGAAGATTAACACCTGGTCTGAAAACTAAAACACAAATAGCAGAACTGATGAAGCCTGGTTTGCTCAGCAGTTATCCTTCGTTACCCAAATCCTTCCTTCCCTGGATTTCCATGAACCCCGGTGTGCAAGTGACAGCATGGCCTGCTGCTCCTTGGGAGCTGTACCCTTGCTGGTTTTGCTGATCAACTGCTGCTCAACAGAAATGTAACTACTGAATTTTCCTCCTTTCCATCTCTATGCACAATAGCTTGGATTAAGCATCCTCTCTAGCATCAGATTTCTGCATATTTACAGAGATTTAGTCATATTTAAAAGCTTTGCCCTTTTACTGTGTTTGTAAATGGGCAAAGGAGTCCAGTCATGTATTTTGGGAGGAGGAAGAGGGAAGAAATTGCTGGCTGGCCCTGTAAACATTATTCCTTTAGGAAGTCAGATTAAAAGTACATGAATATACACAACTACAATCAAATTTTATGGTAAATTCAAGTTGGTTGTAAATTTCAACAGAGCTTTGCTCAGTTTGTAGGTTTTTGTTTGTTTTGTTTTGTTTTTTATTTTCTGAAACACAAATAATATAATTTTAGGGGTAATGATATTCCATGACCTGTTGGAGAGGAGGGGTGCTTCCAGGTAGGTACATTTTGTACTAAGGGGCATTCTGTGCTAAGGTGCAGCAGTACTTTGACAAATGCTGTTTTAAAAGTAAATCAAATGCCTGAACTGGGTGTGGCAATCTCACACAGAATCACACAGAATAATCTAGGTTGGAAAAGACTCATGGATCATCATGTCCAACTGTTCACCCCTAGACCATATCCCCCAACACTACATCTAAGCAATTCTTAAACACACCCAGGGATGGCGACTCAACCACCTCCCTGGGCAGCCTATTCCAATATCCCACCACTCTTTCCATGAATAATTTTTTTCCTAGTGTCCAGTCTAAACATGCGTTGTTTCAGCTTGAAGCCATTCCCTCTGCTTCTATCACTAATCACCTGAGAGAAGAGACCAGCATCAGCCTCTCTACAATGTCCTTTCAGGCAGTTGTAGAGAGTGATGAGGTCTCCCCTCAGCCTCCTCTTCCTCAGACTAAACAGACCTAGCTCCTTCAAATGGTCCTCATATGATTTATTCTCCAATCCTCAGAATTGGGAAAAGACTGTTCCTTGCTAGAACACCACCATTTTAAAGGCAACTTGAATGTTTGGGGCATTTTATTTGTATTCAGGTGGTAGCGGTACGCCTGTGTGCAGGATCCAGTTTGTGCATGTGTAAAAGATCTGTGTTTGTAAGAATGCTCTCTGGGCATCCTCAGCAAAGAGGGTAAGGCTTGCAAACTAATTAACAACAGACAACTATCATAAATAATTATCTCCATGATTAAAAGATCTTCTTCTAGCACTTCTTAAATGTGCTAATAGTCACACTATGACTTATGAATATTAGGAGATAAATTACTTCAGTAAAGTAGTAGTAAAAATATAGGACATCTTACTTGTTTTAACCTTGGTAGCTTAGGATGAGAGGGTTTTTTTTCCTAAAAATTATGTATTAATAAAAAAAAAAAAATGTTGAAACAGATGTACAAAATAGGCCCAGAATGCAGGATATACTTCTCTGTAACTAAGAATAAGTAAGTGGATTTCAACCCTGGCCTGGAATTAGCAAGTACTTAAAATCCTGTGTCACCATGCAGCTTACACGTGACTTGGAGTTTTTATAACATACTATCAATCTTGTGTTCATGATAAGTTCTTTTACTAGAGGGAGAATTATTTCAGTGATGCTTTAACTGCAGAGTCACATGGCCAATGCATTAATAGAGTGTAGTATTAAAAGATGTGTGAGGAATTTGGAGCCTTTTATTCCCACCCCAACATCGCTCCCTCCCCCCCGCC
>JANHGN010024051.1:14705-37913 GCA_024605025.1 Megaceryle maxima | reverse complement strand
TTCAGATGAGCAATGCATTAATAGATTGTAGTATGAAAAGATGTGTGGGGAATGGACAGCTCTTTATCTGCCCTCTGCCCCCAGTGCTGAAGATACAGCTGAACCAAATGCATCCCTGGTAAATACCTGTGAACTGCAGAATGAGGCACTGTGATGAATGTGGCCAGTTTGGTCTCTGTGCCTGTGGCTACTAATGATCATCCCTGAGGATGGCAGTATAATTATTTCCCATCAGTTGCACTTGCTGGACCAATTAAAAGCATCACAGCATTTTGTGTTAAGTGCAGCCTGGCATAACTGGGTTCAGCTAGAGCAGCTACGTGCGGTTTAAAGACATCAGGAAGGTCTGCAGCATGCAGCTGCACCTCTCACTCTCAGAGGCCTTACACCTTTTCTGTAATAATTTAGCACAACTATTAAACAGAAGATGTGCTGCTTTGAGTTACTGCTGGACCTGGGAAATGTGAGTGAGCGTGGGTGGGCAGGATGATTTCATCCTGCTTTTATTTTGCAGGTCGCTAGGGATGTGAAGCAGGATTTTTAACCTTCTGAAACTCCTTTGTAAATCCTTTAAGAGGATGTTCAACAGACCTGAATATTTAACGTAGGTAGAGAGAGACCCAAGCAGTTAGGAGTCTGAAGGCCCTCTCCCTCCCCAGCCATCTGTGAAGGGTATGTGGTGGTGTGCTCATTATTCAAGCATTTTACTGAATATTTATAATTGTTGATGGCAAGCATCATGTTATCTTGGATGTATCCAGACTGAAGTCTTGCAGATGTCTGAAGTATTTTTCTATGTGTTGCTGTTGTACCCAAAAACTTCAGTTATGAACTGAGATCTCCTGCACTATACAAAAGAACAAACAAATGTCCCTTTGCCCCAAAGGATTTGGAGTGTTTGCTTGTATTGATCATATCTGCTAATGTGAAATAGCACAGTTATATTAGTGGGCCAGTTTCTGAGTCTGTAACAAAAGATGTATTGCACCAACCGAAACTATTACTGTACATAATAGGACGTCACTTGTGCCTCTTGTGATAGTTTTCTGAGAATAAAGATTCCATATATGCATGTGCTTCTTGATATCTATGCCTACAGCTGATCATTTTATGTAGATGCCCAAGATGACAGCTGGCTTCTGAGTGTCTTGGGTATGGATTATGCTGTCAATCAAGTGGTATTAAATCCTTTTTATGGGGGCTCACTGGGACTTAAAATGATCCTGAGTCACTTGAGCACAAAAAAGCCCTGTTTGTATTTTCAGTTTCCCCATCAAACTGTTTGCAGAGTCAAATACAAGTTTACAAATAAATTTTGTCCAAAATGTTTGCCAAATTATTGTAGGTTCCTGTCTTTCTGACTTGATTTTGTCAAAAGAATGAAAACCCCATGAATTTCCCTTTCTATGATTTTGCAGGATTTTTCTCCAGAGAAAATAACAGTCTCTTGCATGAAATAAAACTAACCAAGTCACTGATAAGTCATTTCAGATGCTACTGAAAGGTGTTTTAAGTCTAGGATTGAAATTAAAGTAAATTCGGAAATGGTGTCTAAAAGTGTCTGGTTTTCATGCACAGGAGTAGCTTTTCATTAGGTTTTGTTAACAGAAATGACATCGCTAACACTTTAAAGTGTACCTGTTCTTGCAGCCTCATGCAGAATAATGTCCTGCTGCCACCACAAGCTGTAACCTCCCACGTATATTTGGCAAGCACAGATCTGAGTAGTCTCTGATGCTAATTACTGGTGGTTGCCAGTCACCTCTGATAGTTGCTTGGGGTTATTTTTTCCTCCTTCTCATAACCCATCAACCATAGCAAAGTCCATGGTCCAGTGCTGATGCCAGAGGTGACAGAGGGTAGAAGGGTGCTTTGGCTGTACTGTTAGTGTATGTGTGCATTTGCTTTTTAAAGTATTAAACTATTAAAGTCTTTCCTCTGCAACTTTTCTTTCTTGTATGTGAGCTTAAATTTATGTTAAACCCATTGTCTTTCCAGCACTCTTCATAGAACTTCTTCAGAGACTTTATTTAACCTGCAGTAGCAGGACTTGAGGTATTGACATTTTTCTAACCTGTAGTGGGATACTGGAGCCATCAGGGTTTTTCCTTTTTAACAGGGAGGAAAGGCAAGAAAAAAAGCAGCTTTTTTTTTTTCCCCCTCCTTAATTTATTCCTGAAAACTGTTTTGGAGATGCAGCCCTGATACACCTTTTATTGCTCCATTCCTAATGGAAGGAAGGGCAAAATGAATCTTGATATGATAAAATGCACTGCATTTTTGATGTGTTGTTGAAATGTCTGTGAAATTCTTTTCCTGTTCATGGGTATTTTCACTCCCTTTATAAACCAACCCAATAAATTACACAAGTAGTGTTTCCCAAAGCCAGCTATTCAGCTGTGGAGGTTTTTAATTGCACAGAAAGCTGTTTTATCAATTTAGCTTTGAAAAACTGCTTTTCACACACTTCACTCTTTCACTCCTCCTGCTGCTGCATTAAAAAACAAGGTTTGAAGCCACTATGTAGAGTCATTATTAAGAAAGCCAACCAGTTGTCCCAGTACAAGGTGAAGGCCTCCATCTTCTAACCAAGAAGTAGCCTTGGATCTCTCCCTGCCAACACACCATCATTGCTTTGAGTTGACTTGGTTCTGTTTCTTACTGCTCCGTGTGGTGAGATTAAGATGTAGGAATCCATTGCTTAATTTAAAGTAAAGCAAACCCAAAATGTGTGCACAAAATCAAATCCCTTTTTTTCAGGCTGGGCTTTACAAATGTAAATAAATCAGTTTTCCTTTCAGGCCCCCAGTAGTTCCTTATGAAAGCAGGCTACCCTTGCAGTGTGCCCTAATCACTACATCTGTTGGCAGCCTCAACAGAAAGGCCATGAGTTGAAAAGGTTGAAGAATTAATTTACAGTGCATCCTGAAAAAAATAGCTGGTTTAGTACATGTCAGCAGCAGCCTAACATTGGAAGCCTGTGATAAATAAATAAAATCTTAAGTTTTTCCATGGTAATTCATGTTTCATTCAAGGATATTCTTTTTAAAAAGTAAGCCAAGAAAGTTGCACCAGTGGAGGTTAAAGGCTTGTGGGTTCTCCAAACAAAAAGCAGCACTGAATGTGGAATGGATGGGAATATCCTTTTATTTTTGTTTGTCCCTGTCATATCTGACGTCTGTGGTTTTTAAAATAAAATGTTGGCTGCATTCAGTGGCTACATAGAGAGCTTTTGACATCTGCCATCAGATATACAGCCTCTAGGATGAAGATGGATGCTAGGAACGAGATGATTTGCCATCATCTAGAGGCAGCTCTTTATAAGAAGCTTCTGGTTGTCTCTGTTGGTGGTATCAGTTTAGTTCAGCTGGAAAATACTCTTTCATCACTAAAGGTCTGCCATCAGCCCTCAGCCTTGGTACCAGCCAACTCTAGTGTTCTGAAGAGAAGCTGTACTCCTGGTGCCCTTGTAGAGGGGTCTCAGCTAGCTTCCCAGTAGGAGTGGCAGCAGCTGCAGTAGTAGAATCTGCTCCCGTTTTCTTCCACTCTGCTGTTGTTTCCAGTTGTATAATGTTTATTGGTCCTTAGCTGAGGATAACTCTGTATGAGAAGAGCTTATTGAATGTCAGAAGTTGCAGGGAAGAGCCATGTTTTCAAAAAGCTCTTTAGCTGTGTGAAACAACAGGGAGCTGGAAGCCAAAAGCTTGGCAGGATGTAGTCTTTGGTCAAGGGTTTGCTTTACAGTTTCCTGAAAGGTCTTTACAAGCTTTGACAATCCAACCTCACAAATGAACTCTGCTTGTTAAATTTGACTTTCCATATGGGTAATACTTTAGAAACAGTTGTGCCCATTACACAGTGATGTTGTAGTCAGAGAAGAAAACAAAGACAAGCAGTTCTGTGCTGCCTTGGTTGCAGCTTGAAACGGATACTGAAAGTCTGTAGTGTGTAAGGCAGGTCACTGTGTATTTGGAAGCTTGGCAGATGTCATATCCACATGATATAGCTGGGTATGCTAGTCTCTGGGATGATACAGGAGACAAGCATGTGTCAAGGTTCTTGCTGTGAGCTTGATCCTGTTCCTTCTAGACCCCACAAAAGTGTTTTCCATGCTTTCAGAGTAATTAAAGAAAACTTTGAAGAAGGTAAACTTTCTGGACCATTATGTAGGTCCTAGGCAGTACCTGGCTCTGTTGGGTTTCTCGGTGAAGCAGTGCAGATAGCAGAGTGGGCAGTAACAACACTGTAATCACTGAAATAATGAATTGTTTTGCAAGGGCACTCAGATGATAAATGTTGCTGGTTTAGAGTCTGGACAGGTAGGTGAAGAGAAGAGATCTGCTTCAGTTTCAGCATCGTGTTTCCTGCCTTTTTACATCCCTTAGGTGCCTAACTTTAATGTTGCCTTAGTGCATTTTTAATGGAATGTATGTATAATCAAGTGCTTCCCTGGACAAGCATAAATTGTGCCAGTTTTCTGTTCATTTTATATATGTACTTTGTAGCTGTACATTACTGACAGGCTCCTGGAACAGATATATTCTTCATATAAACCAGTTACAAACATGTAAATTCCTGGCTTCTGAATTTGCTTTCAGTGAAAGGAAGCAAATGAAAGGAAGCTTCCAATTGAAAGGAGCAAGTTTGGACTATTGATTTCAAAGAGGAGGAGGACTGGGACACTCATCAATATTTTAAAAGCATGCAAGTCTACAACAGGACGTTGCCTGATATTACATATATTTGAGTATCACCAAAAATCTCAGAGTGTGCAAACAGTTCAGTGCAATGACCTACCAGTGCAATGACCTGCCTCATTAAACTAATTACAGCAATGACTTTGTGATCTAATTACACTTAAAACAGGAGTTCTTGAAAATACAGCAAACCATGAAAATGAAGCACCTGGCATGGATTTTCCTTTTAATCCTACTTCTATTTCTTGAGAGTTTAAAAATAAAAAATCAGTATGGGTTTTTAGTGGTACTTCATATAAATAGGAATGTGGAGACTATAAAAATCGTAATAACTAGCTTGTGCAGTAGAACTTGATAGGATACCTAATGAAAAGGGTGAAGACAGTAGAGACTGAGTCCATTGTCTCTTTTGTGTCAGTCTTTTGATACTAGAGCACACAGTTCCTATAAGATTATTGTCTTTTTGAAGCAGTTTGTGCTCTTTGAGCAGGGTAAAGTCATAAAAAATGATGATCCAGTGATAAAAGCAATATCCTTGGCCTGGAGATGTTCAAGTTTAGTTCCTTACCTTGCTTTGATTTGTACAATTGTGACCAAAATCACAAAATACTTGCCTTGGTTTCCAGTCTGTGGAGATAACTTCTCACCTTGTGGGGGAGTTTTATCTAGCAAGCCACATCCAGACTTCATGATACTCCAGTATTGCAGTAATTGGGGTATGGAATGCATGTGAATGTTACAAAGACTTGATTTATATGAAGGAAAGGGGATTGCCTTCCATGTTCCCTGGCTTATGGCAGACAATCAGGTTTTTGGCTCCCAAGTTTAGGAAACACAGCACACAGCTCAGGCGAGATTATCACAGCTAGAGCAGATGACTTGCAGCTTGGTTACAGCCTGCACCAGGACTTGAAGGGAAGAGTCTTAGCTTGCTCTAGTTCAGTTTCATAACAGAAAAAGTGGCAAACCCAGACTTTTGGGGTGTTCGTGACTACTTTGCCTTTGGGCTGGATCTCGACTTGCTCTTGTGCCACAGTGCTGTTCTGGGGACACGGTATGTGCTTGAATAACTTACTTGTTAGCAGTTGTGGGTATTGAGAGCAGTATGCAGGACAGTATGAAAGGAGGAAGGATAGGAGCTGAACTGTAGATACTTGGGTTTTGTGAAATTTGGGAGGTTTGTTCAAAGCGCGTTGCTGTATCTTCACCCCCACTAGGGAGCAATTAGCGTCTCTATTAAAGAAGCCATGTGCAAAGGCTATTCCAATCAGAAGAAAATTCTTCCTGTGAATGTGTGGCAGGTGGTATGAACGGAACATTAGTTTCTTTGGGGATTTGCTGCCTCATTTCTCATATTACTGTTGCCTTTCCTCTCTCCTAACTAATCCTTACTGACTAGCTGAGAATATTGCAAAGCTACAGAGTAGCTGCAGCTGCTGGAGAGCCAAGGGGCAGCTCAGAGGTGACAGCCAAACGGAGACTCACCCCATTGTCCCCTTCTCTGGGTACTTGTAGATTTAGTTATTCAGAGTGGTCTTTTAAAGGACTTCTATAATTTTATCTGTGAAAATCAGCATTTGATCATGCAGATTGGGTGACTGTCCTCCTGCAAGCTTGACTCCAGTTGTATGTATTAAGCCCTAATGCTCCTGCAGCAAGTTCTGATAGGAGTGAAGCATAACCTTTTTTAAAGGTTTACTTTGCTTGCTGCTAATTAGGGGTGAACAGTAGGAATTAGCTTTACGAATTTAGCACCAGGTTTATTTCTTCTGAAACAAGTTAATTTCATTGCCTGGAGAAACTTAATATACAATGCAGGGCTTTCATTTGGAAAGTGCTTTACAGTATCTGTGCTGCTTGAATCATTACCAGTAGAGTTTTCAGTGTCAAGTTTATCTTTCTATATACTTTATGGCTTCAATTTTTATTATCATGTGGAAGGTGGAGAACTTATTTAAAGGGCAAATAATGAACAGAGAAACTTACAGTGAAAGATTGCTTGCTTGCCTGCCTGTCTGCTCCTTGTGCCCTTTCAGATGGTGAGTCGGCAAGTGATGCTGTCTGAGTTACTAATAAATGAGTCCATTGCTTTGATACTGAGGTCTTGTGCTGATGGTGAAGGTGTGTCTTCTCAGGTCCCAACTGCTTGTGGTTAGTGAACATCTCAGCACACTTCTCAGCAGGTAGTAAACACTCTGATTTTGGACAAAAAGTGTGCATTCTGCATAGTTATTCCTTCCTGTTACTTCACTTCTAGAGGTATCTTCACAGTAATGGCCAGTGTCACTGTTGCTTTTAATAGTTGTGCCCCATAAGCTTAAGTGCTTTGGGATATACCTTTCTGCAGAAGATCTCTTTGCATTGCATCCATTTTTTATGTTTTATACAAATTACATCTTGGGAAATAATTTGCTTGATATGCTGTTTTTCAGAGCTGTATTTAAAGCTATTTCATGTAACCTCTCCTCTCTGGCATTTTCATTGCTAAATCCAAATTATAAAGTCTTCAATAGTGGAGTGAGAGTGTGAGGAAAAGCAGTGCAACTTCTCTTCCCTCCCCAACATGAAATTTTGTTGATCATCTGGCAATGGATAAGAGGGAAATCTTTTTAGGATGTGGAATAATTACAGTTTAATTGAGAAGGAAACCTTCTGGTGGTATTTTTCATAAACTCTCAACAATTTCACCTTAAGGCAATCATGCTGTTTGTCTAGCTCTTTCACATTTCAATAGGGGAAGATTAATTTTCAACACCTACTCAAGGCCATGTTCCTGTAGGCTGGTGTAGGAAGTGTAACTCTTATCTCCTGATGCCAGCTGATCCACCTTCCTTCACTTCTTTTCCCACCCAAGAGCGATGGTAGGAGGCACCATTGTCTCCCAACACGGACTTCTACCAGTTGCACCATATAGTTTTGACGAAGTGTATACATGCTACGTAATCTCCAATAGCTGGAAGCTGAAGCCAGATTTGGAATGGAAATGAGCAACCATGTGTCTTTTGTTGTTAGTTTATTTTAAATAAAGTCAGCTATTAGCTTAAAGATTGTTCCTGGACATGTGCTGGTATCTGTGCCATGGCATTTAGGCTAATTTCAGGAGACCAGCTCAGCCAAATCTCCTTGTGAAGTTAAAACCAGAGAGCACTCATTCCAAGGGTAAGGCACAGCAGAAATCTCTTTCTCTGCCTAACTCTCAGGGTTTCGTGGGAGGCAGCAGCTTGTGGCTGAGGTTAGCCTTGGAGAATATTCACCCTTTCCTCTGAGCTTTTGCGTCAAAAGAAGATACATTCTGGTGTGACCAGAAATGAAGGCAGAAGCATGTGTTAGGCAGTTCAACATAACTGTCATCTTTTAAATCCCATGGAGACAGCCTGCAGGACCCACTCAATGTTTTTCCCCCTCTGTGCTGAGCCTTTCCCTTCTGAGTCTCTTGCTGGCTAATGGTAGCCCATCTGCCAGAGCTGTGAGTGTGGCACAGATGCAGGGTCCCGGAGGATATGTTTGGTTAAGCTCTCTTAGTTTGATCTTATTTATCTTATGTAATGCAGTGATCTGACTATCTTTAAAATAAATAAATAAATCCAAACTCGTACTATAACTGTCTACAGCTGTTACAAATCTTCTCCTGTTAAGCAATTTCAGTGATGCTGGTGGGGGGAAAGTTGTGCCAGCATAGAAAAGGTGATCAAGAATTGGATTTTAAATGCTTTCACCTCTACAGTCAGGGAGATCAAATAGGGAGGTGGGGCTTGACTTGCTCAACATGCATCTCCATGTGCTAAGCAGGAATCAGGTAGTTCATGTGCTGTTGGCCTGCTTCTTGATAGTGACTTGATGCTACGCTACTGAGTTCTCAGTGTCCTGAGGCTTTCCCCCCAGGGACACCTGTGCATGCTGTGTGTGCTCTGTGGCACATGTGCTCTCAAGAGAGAGAGATGGTGGCTGGAGTGGGGTCACTACTCCCTCAGCAAGCCATATGGACAGGGTGACTGATTTGTAGTTATTTTGTACCCCAGCTTTGCACAGAAGAGCTGTTAGAAGCAGGCAGGGACTTTCTTCTGTGTGCACACATTGGGACTGGATTTGCACAGATGATTGCACGCACAGGTCATCGCACACACGGATTGACTGCACTGTGAGTTTTTGGTACTGCCAGTGCAGTGGTGATAATGGTGGGGATGAGATGCTGTTCTGCTCCCCTTTCGCTGAGATGAACTGTGCAGCCCACACAGCTGAGACTTTAGGCTGCAACCACTTAAATGTAGCATGACTGCAGTAATCCAAACTGCTGATATATTTTCCTTCTAATTCTATAATTCTAGTTCCTCATAGTCTTTTTTAGGCTGACCTTTCACAGGCTTTGTCTTTTTGTCAAGCTGTAAAACTGCTTGCTTGTCACTGATCCCTTAGCAATTGGTCAAATCAACCCTACCTTTCCAAGTATAGTAGTGAGGTGGAAGGTCTGAATTTGTGCATGCATGCACACATTTCTTGCTGTTGAAAATTTGAATTTCTTATCCTGTTAAGGGTGATGAAGCTGCTCCTCCTGATCTTATAAGAGAACATCAAGCCTTGAAACATATTTAAGTATCTGGAATTTTACCTGGGTGGGCAGTGCTGGTGGAAGAAGGAGCAGGATGATTTTTTGGGATTAAATACCTAGAGGAATAAATAAAATTTCTTAACCTCCTCATCCTTCATTTTTGTGATTTTTTTTTTTTTTTAATTTTATTTTTTAATTGTCTTTTTTTTAAAACAGAAACCTGGAGATCTGGTGATGGTCTGATGGCTATGACTGTTATGACTATTAACTGAACATGCAGCCAACATGGTTGCAAATTTGTACCTGTGATCACAGGGAGAAAGCTGCTTTTGTCATCCTCCCTACCAAATTTGTGGATCATTTTCCATCAGATGTCTGCAGTGCAGATGGCTGAATTATGCAAGGGAATCGGCAGCTGTGGTAGTTTATGCTCTCCTGCACCGATGAGAGAACTGTGAACTGCCTTGTGTCAAACCTTAGAGCTACTCTTTTAACGTGATGCATAAGAATCTTTGCCTGTTAAAGATATCCATGGCAGAAGAGAATACATTTGTGTTCTCACATAGGTGACAAGGGGGCTAGTTCTTGTGTGTATCCTTGCCCTGGTTCCAGGGATTGTGTCTCCCTGCCACATACATTCTCTTGCTTTTATATATACAGGTGTGTATTCAAAGGTAACAGCCAGGCACACATAAGGGCTGGCTCCTTTGCTGTGTTGAGAGGTCTCTGCTCCTCTAGGATTAGGAATGGAGAAACTAAAGGTATATCCCCAGGTGTTAAAGGTTTAGAAAGGAAAGGTGCATCTGAAATGCTTGAGAAATTTTTTGGTTTTCTTTTCTTGAAGTTGTCTGTAAACTCCTATGAGTGTAGTCTGAACAGAGTAGTGAGTGAGTCTGAGTGTGGTGACCCACTTGCTGAAAGCAAGCATTTGTGTTCCAAATGTGTTTTCTCATCAGGCTAATGGAAATTTTTTTAGTATGCAGCTATAGATGGACGTAGAGCTGGCGTGATACAATAAATCTCTGGTACATGATAACAGTACTCAAGCAGTCTGTTGATGGCAGAAATGTAATGATTCTTTAAAATCTTTATTTGCAATTTAGTTTATCTCTGTGATTATTCATGTCAGAAATTCTTTGTCCAGAGCCACTTGGATTTTGGCTTTTGTTTCTTGCTTGTCATGTAAGCTTGAGATCCCCAGACAATGCTGTGTTGAAATTAGAGGACGTGACCAAAAGCATGGTGTTTATAAATAAATAGCCATAATAACCTGAAAGAAGCAAACGGTGAATGACAGAGAGAAACAAGAGATTTATGTTCTGGGGACAGTACTGAGACAGCATATATGCAGGAGCTTAACTAGAGCTGCTTGACTTTTTTTCTGCCTGTCTTCTGCAGGGAAAACTTGGCTTTAACAGTAGGAGTGTTCACGTTAATTCACTTCCGAAAACATTTGAAGCAATTGTGCTTTGCATTGTGAGGCTTTGCTAAGGTCCAGACAGGCTGCTGTAAACAAGTACAGGTATTTACATGGGAAAAAAAAAGCAGCTGGTTGGTGCGTTTGTTAACCTTCCCTTTGTCCGCGTGCTGCTTGTTCTTGCACATTAGCATTATTCTGTCCATGCTTGGTCTTTGCCTTTGCACTTGCCTATGGTCACACTCTGGAACGGATGAAGTGCTGAGTGAGTAGTGTCCTCTGCCCTGCAATGGGATTCTGGAGGGAAGTGACTTGTCTACCTTGAGACGATGTGGAGACCTTTGATTGCCATCATTCTGGGGGTGCAGCTGAGCTAAGCTGTGTGAAAGTAACTGCTCTAGAGGAAGGAGCTCTTTATCTTCCTGGCTACACAGTGCCAGTGAGAAGACTGTTTATAAATAAACTGGAAAAACAGAATCCTTGCTTCATTTAGACATCGGTTTTAAAAAGCAGTTAGCAAGGGCCTGTCTTGTACCAGATGTCCTAGCACTGTTTTTTGTAAGCTTTAACATCTTTTTCCTCTCTTTACATTTGTGCCATGTGCTCTTTTCCATCCAGCACTTGGCCTTTGCATCCCAGGGGCTCCATTTTTTTCAAGAGGTGTTGAGAGGTCAAAGGAGGTGTCCAGAACTGTTTGGCAGACCTAGGCACTGAACCTGGACTGGTTTCTGCTGCCAAGTGGAGAAGTAACTCTGACTTGCATCTTCAGGGGGGCTACTTGTCTTCTGCAAGAAGACCGAGGCTGGGGGAGACCTCTTGCATAGACACCTACAAGTCCCTTGAGTGTTTCCCCTAGCTGTGACCCAGAAGGTCTGAGAGGATGACAGTGCTTGGAGTAGGCTGAGGAGCATCCTTGTGTTTATTTTGACCTTTCTTTTCTCAACTGGGATTGAAGGAGTCACTTGCCTTTTAGTTTTAATGTCAGTATGTGTTTGACATGACAGTGCATCTTCTAAGAACACATCTGTCACAGATGTCCACTACAGACCTGTGGACTTTCTTCTAGTGTTGCAGCAGACTTTATGGAGCACAGTGGAGCATCTGGGCTAAGGGGTTGTAGGGCTGTTATTTTCCCATTCATTTTATGAACAGCAAACTAGATGAGCTTAAGACAGAGGGATACAGTTGCTGCTGAACAACCTAATGTAGCAACCAAAGGAGAGGCAGTGACCTTGGAATTAATTTAAATGACTTTTCATTGGCCTTGAGAATTTAATGTCAATCCTCACGGTATTATTGAAAAGTAGGATAAATAATCATAGGAGAGATTAATTGATTTGCAGTAAGTCTGAATTCTAATTCCTATCTCCCCTTTTCTGCAGTGGTAGATGGAAGCAGGCCGTAGCACACAATAGAAACATTCCCATAAAGATGGGCAGAGAAGCGTCATTTATTGTGGGAGAAACTCTTGCGATTTGATATCCCTCTTTTGGACTTGATTCGATGTGATGGCTTTTTTTTCAGGCTGGCATATCACGCTGTCCTCTGTCAGGGGTAGAACAGCCATTGCATGATAAAGATTTGAGGACTTCAGTTTGCATTTAAGTGCCTTTAAAGACCTGATGCTGCTTCCCCTTTATTTTAAGTATGAAAGAGTTAGCTTTGTGGCAGTCGGTAGTGCTGTGTCTGTGTGATATTCATGAGAGGACAAGGAACAGTGACATTTCATATAGTCTGGATATCTTTCTCCAAAATATTACTTAGATTAATTTCAGATGCTTTGGATTTTTTTTATTTCATTGGCAAAGTATGCCTAGCTTGGTTGGTTGGTTTGTGGGGGTTTTTTGTTGTTGGGTTTTTTTCCCCTCTGCATAGGTTTGTGAAAAATCAGATTGATGCTTTTGGTTGAGCAGACCTAATATTAATGATTGAAGAATAGAATGGATTCCATATCTAGAGCACAGTATGAAGCTTATTCTGGCTGGAGTACACACTGTGGTAAAGCCCACCAAGGTGAAGTTAGCCATGAAAGAAAGGTATCTTTTTTGTACAAATCAGAGCTGGCTAATTCCCAGGTACCTAAGCTAGGACTCAAGATGCCTTTTGTTTAGAAGTGAGGGAGAGCACAAGACGAATAAAATTCCCTGCTCCTAAAGGGAGAAATAAATCAACTTGGGTAGGTGTCAAGGGGAACCGTCAGCCCCTTCCATGAAGCCAAATGACGGTGAGTTTTCTGTGGGTGGCAAATAAATCATTTTGCCCGCCTCTTTTGTGCTCTTAACCAAGACAAGTAGTGCTGAGACAGTACCTCTTCCTCAGCCTTTTCCAGCTTCCTCCTGAATTCACCTCTAAAGCTGTCACATCTGGTGACATGCTCTTGTCACTGTGTAAAAGCAAAGCTTCGTTTTCCAGCTGAGATCCCCTTGTGCTGCTGCTCCTACCACATTAAGGTATTGGCTTTTGCTCAAAAGACAGACGTGAGCCTTTTTAATGCTGTGTTTGCTATGCAGATGGCTAAATGATATGGACCTTAGCTGGTGTTTGAACTGGAGTTTGGTCTGGGATCAACCATTTGGGTATTTGCTGTAATTCTCAGATGGGATTTGTGGTCTTTATTCAAATGTATCCACCCTGTTCTATAAACATGCACTGGAAGTGTTTAATGGTGTGCTGCAGTGGTTGGAGCTCTGCTGAAGTCCGTTTGGTGTGGCAAAGTTACATCTGGATGTCCCATCACTTCTTGGCTGCAAACACTCTTTGACTTGTGCTGTATAGAACGTGGTTATCTGGTTGAGTTCAGGCTTAGGTTTGCATCTGCTGGCTTTGGCAGTCATCCCATTAGAGGGAATCAAAGCAGCGCTCAGATTCAGAGTCCTTGGTTTATTTTCTTTTAAGCAGTGGTGTAAAAATAGCCCCAACCCTGCTGCCCAGACACCTCAGAAATGGCTTTTGCTGAAGCTGCGTTGAAGCAGATTTCTAACTGTATTTTCTGATACAACTTTCAAAAGCTCAGCAAAGTCTGGGCTTTCAAGTGCCTGTTCCAACAATAACAGCTGAAGAAAGAAAGGCCGGCTGCTGCTGCTGCCAGCGAGGAGGGATTGCATTGAGCTGACATTGCAGGGGGGCAGGCGAGCACAGTGCCTCTGGGCCATGCCCTGCCGCCTTGTTACAGCTGCCTGCAGCGGCACCCTCGCCGTGCCCGGCTGTCGGTATCTGCCCTCTGGCCCTGCGGGGTCTGCGCCTGTGCTGGTCACTTGGGGGCAAGGAAGGGGTCATCCCCGGGGCCCAGCATTGCACCATAGTCACTGGAGCGTAACTTGACTTCATAGCAGGAACCCCACCTGGTTCTGAAAGTTCAGCTTGCCTAGAAGTAATCGCACCAGCTGAAAGCAGTTTAATCTACACCCAAATAATTTATTTGAAGTCTGCTTTTCTCAGTCATGCATTCATTTTACTTTATTGTAATGTCAGCACTTAGCAGTGCAGTAGTGGCAGATCTCTGGAGAACATCGCACGAGCGAGAAAGCATCATTATCTTGGTTTTACAGGCCCTGCTTATGTTGGGAACATATGTGGTGGTGTAATTACACTGGCGTGATTAAATCAGTGCAAATCCTTGCTAGAGGCACGTGCTGCACCATTGTGAGGCGGGGCTTATTATCAGCGCAGTTTAATTCAAATTACATCACTCAATTAAACTGTGCTAGCATAAGCCACAGCTTCAAGTCAGAAAGTTATGTCAGGGCCTTTGTTGTTTCTTTTTAATGTAGATAAAGATTTGGAAGCTGAAATGGGTGAGGTTGAGCCTTGCCCAAGACTATCTAGAAGCAATAGGCTTGACAAACACTCTATTTGTAGTACTTTCTAGGAGGAAAGAAGTCTTGGAACAAATTAAGGGATTTTATTATTATTTTTTAATAGATTAAATTCTTTGTTTAAGCCATAGTGACCACTTTGAAAAAGATTTGAAGTCCTACTAAGGCTTTACAAATAAATTAAGTGAAATGCATACTGAAGTCTAGTAAATCCCTACCACATGGTTTTGGATTTTGATAATGGCTAGGTGGGTCAATGAATAACCATGGCGTGTACAACCTAATTGGATTATTTTTTTTTCTTGGCAGGGTGTGGGCACTGTAAGAAAATGAAGCCAGAATATGAGAAGGCTGCAGAGTTTCTCCATGTAGCCAGTGATGTAAGCTAATTTCCTTTATTATATCCTTCAAATAATCAGTAATAAATAACTGGAGTAATAAAAGTGACTTTTCTCCCTACAACAAATTCAGCTGTTCTCATCCTCCCACAGGACCTTTCAAAATGTGCTTCCAAAGTACAGTCTCATCGCTAATGCATGAGCCCTGCCAAAGTCTTAGAAAGAACATTCTGTCATGAACGAAAACAAAATCAAAAAATGTTTATGTATTCTGCTGTAGGCCTTATACATAATATGATCAAATCCAAAATGTTGGGGTTTTTCTATTACTTAAAGGCATCGAATATGAAGGAATATAGGCTTTTATTTATGAATTAGATTTGGAAAAAAGCAAAGGGGGTTTGATCCCACTCTCAAATACCCTGGTTTCATGGTTGCATCACTCCATTAGCTTCATCTTAAGTGCTCCGTCAGCATGGCTGGAGAAGAGAGATCCAATAGTATAGGTATTGGCATTGTTGATTCAGTCGCACACTGTGTACTCCATGCAAGAAGAGGAGCAGGATTAGTCTCCCCCATACTTTAAGCATCTTCAGTGGAGACATCTAGAGTCCCTTTGTAGTTGTTGGAGAAGGAGGAGATGAGGAAAACAAAGATCAGATGAATCACCCTCTGCAAGTGTCTGTTGTTCTGTGACTCTAAAGGTGGTCTATGTAAAGTTGCTTGTGCATTAGGAAAAGATGAATTTGCCTTGAAGTAGACCTGTCTTTCTTTGGAGAAATTGGGATTTGTGGGAGGAAATGCCAGTCCCGGGAACAGCTCTTAAGCTTTCTATAGTGAGGTATATACAAGGAATTCTGTCAAAAATGGGAGGAACATCAGTCCTCTGTGTCTTTCTGTGTGTCTGTGCTGAGTACCTGAGAAAGTGAAGGCACCTAGATTATGAGCGATACCCCCACATCCACTGTTTCCTGCCAAAAGGGTTTGTGTATGTTGCTGGGATTTACAGTTAGTGGTCTCTGTTTTAGAGTCCAGGTGTCCTTGCAGCAGTCGATGCTACCGTCAACAAGGCACTGGCAGAAAGATACCACATCTCAGGGTTCCCTACTTTGAAGTATTTTAAGGACGGAGAGGAGAAATACACTCTGCCACACCTCAGAACAAAGAAGAAGATCATTGACTGGCTGCTAAAGTAAGTTTTGTGGGTCTGAGATACTATTCAGGTTCCTGGTTACTGTCTCCTTCAAACTGCTTTGATGAGGAATTAAATCTTAAACCTAGCTTTGTCAACTGCCTAAATCCCTTGCTAACAAAACCAAATTGAATTCCAGTATTCAAAGCCATACAAACATGTATGTTAATTACGGTCTCTAATACACCAAATCCTTTATTTGCTGCAGGGTTTTTCAGAGTTGTCTCAGTAATTCTTTCAGAAAATAAATATTTTTCAAATACACCCTAAGCCTCTCACTGGAAAAGGAATAGCAATGGCTCTGAAAAATAAACAAAACATTTGTTGTTCCCTCTTTGTACTAAGCAGCAAATTTCACTGTTAGTAACTGAGTTTCTGCAGTTGTACTTTTCTAGCATTTCTAAGCAAGTGCCTAGAATGCCAGCTACATGGGGCTGAAGGAAAGCTAGTGAGACCAACACAACTAGCATCTTTGTCTGCACTAACCAACTCTTCTTTGGTGGTATGCTAAAATATGCAGAATTAAGTTTAATGTATGATGAAAATAATTTCATTTCAAAGTTGTAAATTTCTGATATAGTTCTCTCTTTAAGTATTCTGGAATAAAATATACATTTCCTGTAGGTACTATAAGCCTAATGTATTTTCTTTGTTATTCAATAGGAAAAAAACTGCCCATGTTTTCTGAAGTTTTCAAATCATTTAACTGTTAAGTGCAGTTGGCATGAAGAATATAATCTTAATTTCCCCCCTTTTATTTAATGGGAGGAAGAAGATTATGTGTGGGTTTTTTGTTGTTTTCTTTTTCTGTTCTTTTTAAATTACATCTCTTGAGTGCTTCAAATCAGGTAATAGATAAGGTCTGGCAGCATCGTTGTAGCACACAGGGAAGTTTTATCTATCTGCATTTAGACACAATACTCCCTTGGCCTCTCTGCATACTCAGGCTCCAGGCTGCTGTGTCAATACTGGATGTTAAGTCACTGTCCCAGTTTCACCAGCTTGCTGAAGTATTTTGAGTGCTATGTAGTTCATATTGAGTTACACAGTCAGACTGATGCTGCCTGTACGTATTGGCAGGTGAATTAACAATGAGGGAGAGAAGGGGTGTTAATCTCCTCTGGATCCTGCTGTGCCTCTGGAAGACTTTTGTCTGCAGCCTCAGGTAGTTGGCTCTTGTCTGATGGATGTTATACCAGCTAGAGATGAAGCAGAGTAAGATCTTTGCTGACCAAGTATAAAATTGTCACAGCTGCCCTGGAGCTGATGGATATAGGGATGCATCTGGGGTGTAGAGTGGAGATAAGGGTTGCAGCTTGTGTAAATCTTTCCCAGTGAGTGGTCTAGTCACAGCCACATGGCTATTGGCTCCAGTCTCTCTGTGGTGACTGTAGTCTGTGCTGCCACCCTAAGTGTTACCAGTATTTGGGTAGCTTAGTTCAGATCAGTATGGGAAGGTCTGTGTGAGATGAAGTCACACCTCTAACTGTAACTGGAATTGATGGTAGCTCACACTGACTGTGTGCATGTGAAAATTCAAACCAGCTGCCCTAATTCTTTCGCTAACTGGCAAATCAGTATCGATGGGAATATGATGGATGTCCACCAAGTGACCTTGAGTAGGACTTTAAAAATTGAACTTTTCTCCGCTTGGTTTTTATGTACCTGATACAACTTAAAATGGTGTCATTCAAAGTGACAGGGAAGTCTGAAAAGACAATTTATTACCAAGGCGACATATGAAGGTCTTTATACCATGGCACCATTCTGATGATTTTATATAAGTAATCACTATTTAAGATACAGCAGGAATGAATTTAATGAGTCTGAGCGAAGTCTGCGAGCTGGTGAATAGCAGAAGTTTTGTTAGAGGTGCTCTAGATGTGCGGGATTGCTCTGATCTAGTCAGTATGTGCAGTCATAATTGAAACCTGACATTCTCTTTGTCAAGGTAAAATATTCCAGTTCAGACCCCCAGTCTTCCAAGTGGAACGATGCTGAGTATTGCATCCTGGCTTTAATATCTGAATTCAAGAGAAGGTCATGAAATTCTTTATAGAAGTTTGCATGACAGCAATAAAGAGTACGAATAGAATGTTTGAATGGAAGATGCTGTTCTATTGCCTTTTGATTCCACCCGCTTGCTGTTCTCAATTCATGCCTATGGATGACACAGTGATACAAGAGCAATGTTCTTTCCATACAGATGTTGGATGCAAAGTAGAAAATCTTTATTCTGCATTCCTACTTATATGCCTGAGCACAATCACTTAAATTATATTTTTATTGAGTTACAGAAATTAACTTTCATCTCTTTCGCTGTTATAAGGTGTTGGAAATATTGAGCACATTTTTCTACTGCACAGGCACCCTGAAGGACTTTTTCACCTCTGTTCCCCCATGGTAGTTATGACCAGGACGTGATGGCCCTTTGCCTGCTTCCTGAAACATTTTCAAACCAGTCTCATTTCCTTTCTTTTATAGTCCTGAAGCACCACCTCCACCTGAGCCTGCATGGGAAGAAAAACAGACTAGCGTTATCCACCTTGTAGGAGAAGACTTCAGGGAGTCCTTGAAGAAGAAGAAGCACACTCTTGTCATGTTCTATGCACCATGTAAGTAAATACCTCTCTACATGGAAGGGTTTTATAAACCCTACTGTTTGTGAAATCCTGAATTAATTCCCTCGCTGTCCCCAGACTTTTAAGGGTAAAGAGCTTATTCTGAATTTAACTGCATGGGGCCATCATTGGAACCATCATTTGTATCTTTATAGACAGAAACAAAACAGTATACAGTGTTTATTTAGAGAGTTATTGTGTTAATGCAGACACCAGAGCAGGCAGGGGTACAAAAGCAAAAGAGATTTATTTTCCTTTGCTGCATTTTATAGTCCATATAACAAAATGTGATCCTTTATAGTAGCACAATGGACGTGAAGAGCCTGACTCATTAGTGCAGCACTTCAGTAGTGACATCGATGTAGTGGTGTGGGAGGAATCAGTCCCCAGAGGCTGAGAACAAATTTTGATGGAATAAATTTTGTCTGTAATAAATCTACATTTAAATCTCCACTGGGAATATGGGCATAATTTCTTCCTCCCAGATTGTTTTGCGTGCATCACACACATGCTTTCTTTTTGAAGCTCCTAAGAATATTTCTAGAGAAGTGGTGAATCAGATCCCTCATAAATTAGGTGAATGAGAGGGACCTCTTTTGTTTTTCTGTGTTGCCCTAGAGACAGGCAGACTTGGTACAGGTTCTTGACTTTTCAGGAGTCTGTCAAAGGGAGAAGATAATCCTGTCACTTAATATTAGATAGTATTAACTTGATTTTTTTAGCACCATGACTCAGACCTGCACATGGCTCTTCCCTATCACATGGCTCTTCCCTATCACATGGCTCTTCCCTATCACATGGCCAGCCCTGAAATCCATAGATAACCTTCAGATAAGCAGTTACTAACTTCTTTCCTGTTAAACTGAGGTATTTTCCAGAAAGGGAGGAAAAGCTCAGGCCCTGATGTTTAATCAGGCAGCCCCTTATTTTACTTTTCTATTAGAGAATTAAACATAAATGCTTTTGGGCTCCCATGAAGCCCTGCAGGATGTGGGAGAAGGGAGGTTTCTGGAAGGTTGTAAAGAGAAGGGAAGGGGACTTAATTCCTTCCCAACTCCAGTTCCCACCACCTATTGACTAAAACTTGCACATGTGCCAGGAATTTCTGATTCATGGACCTCAACGGGTTAAGAGCAATCCATAACAGTAAAATCAAACGGTTGCACACAATGGTAAGATGTAGGAATTCTCTTGATTTCTCTTTATCAAATGAGTGACTTTCTGTGGAAGAGAGAGATTTATTTGTCTTTTGGTTTTTACATGCATCTTTTTGAGCCACTTGAATTCCTAGTCTTTTTTAAGGCCCTGTTTAAAGCAAAGACACTCTGCAATGAGTATGTAGCTCTCAGGGTTGAAAGCATGAGGCAACTTGCGTGTTGGGCTAATTATGTTACTGGGTTATGGGTTGACTTCTACTCTTACACCAGGAGGGGTGAATTAAGATCAGCCTGGTTCTGTCTGTACAAACAGATTGTAAAATCAAGGCTTGCATGGTGTAAGACTGTTGGGTCTTTTGAGGCTGCCCTTCAGACACGTTCTTGCACTGTTTTGAATATAGTGCTGCACAAGACCACAGGACAGAGATGTGTTAACTGGAACCACTTCTGGCCTTCCCATGACTCCTAAGACAGTCACTGTTGCTCTTGTGTTGTCAGTATGTGGGTCATGCACAGTTTCAGATTTGTCAGATTTGTTCTCTCTAAATGTGGAAATGTCTGTGTGCAAAGTAAAAAGGCACACAAAGGGAGTGCAGTGAGCCTGCCCTTTGGGTGCAGGGGGAAGTAGCAGATGAATATTTTAAATCTCTGCTTTCTGTGAAATAATCATTATTGCAGTAGAGCGGTACAAATCATTCTATTTTTCAGCTTTTCTGCAGTGATGATGTGCCTCCTGCTAAATTTGATAGATTAGCTTTTGTTTACCGTTTTCTCAATCTTGAGACCACTTGGAGCTTACATTGCCAATTAGTCTTAACTTGCTTATTTTAGTGCAGAAGGAACTCTGCTAAAACTGCCAGGCCCCATTATCTCTAATAATTTTCTTTTTCTATTTAGATCCACATCTTGGGTCAGTGCAGACTCACAGTATGTTTCTCCATTCACTTGTGACTCTATGACAGTATTTGTTACACTTACACATATGCTGAGATATTTTAAGATCGGGGGGTGTGTATACATGCATATATAAAGTATGTTTATATATAAATATTTATGCTAAGAAATGTATCTCTAATCTGTCATTAGAATTTAAAGCAGAAAGTTGAATATTCTGACCTTTGTAGAGCTTTCAGCTAGAGTGACAAACCTTTAGGCAAAGGCCATAGATATATATCTTACATGCAAATTAAAACAAGATCTGACTTTTCTGTGGCAGCTTCCAGTCCAAATTACTTAATATTTATGGGAGAAGCATCAGTCTGCTGCTATGCCAATATTTCTGGGTTGAGCTGAGCGGTGCTTTAATGGTACTGAACAGTGTTTCATGGTGACTTAGCTCTGAAAGAGAAGGCTGCTACATCCACATGGAAAAGATGGGGAACTCATTACTCCATCACCCTGAATGTGGGTAGAGTGTAAAGGTTATTCCTGGTGCCTGTAGAATATTTTAAGGACTGAGAATCAGAATAAAAACTCTTGATATTACTGAGGAAAAAAATCCACTCCTGTGGACTTGACACCCACAAAGAGTGATGTTCTTGATTTCACATTCTCATTCCTCCTCAGTGGTATCTGTAGGCACTGTCATGACTGTCATGGGGCAGGTCTCCAGTACCAACTTGGGGCAAAAGTGCCATCTGCAGAAAAGCTAATGCTGCTTATGCAAACAGCATAAGCATGATCTTCATCGAAGTGTCCATTGGATAGGTCTGTACCTTCTGCAGCCACCACACCACACAGGCTGGTGGTGCAGACTGGCTCTTGTCAGTGCCTCTTAGGGCTAGCACTCGGAGTGGGCTGCTGGCATCTGTGTTGCACAGCACCTGACCTAGCTGTGTCTTATGTCCTAGGGACATCCATGAGGGGTTTGAGGAGCATTTGAAAGCAGTAGACTTACTGCACTGGTGTTTGAGAGGTGTTTTGGGAGGGTTTATGGGTTCTGTGTCTGTATTATCTCCATAGACCAATCACTGGAGTACGGGTTACCATCAACTACTCTAGGTTTCCTTTTGTAACTGCTTGGCTTCATCCAGTCTCAGTATGGTTTGGTGTATGCACATAGACTGGTATGTGGATGATCAGGACTGGGGAGATTGTGGACCAAATTGGAAAGTGAGCCAAATGGACAAGGATAGACCCAGCCTAGCCCAGTTAGACTGCAGTGCTTAGCCAGCCGTGACCAGAAGTATACTAGCTGCATGTCTGTGGCCTATGTCCACAGCTCGTTTCCAGACTCACAGCATTAAATGCCTAGCATCCTGGACTGACCAGTTTGCATCAGTTTCTCTTCCGGCAACAGCGTGCTGACTTTCTTTCTTCTTTCTCTTATGTCCTCACTGTTGGTTCATATAGCTTATCTGAATGTGGTTTATCTGCATTTTTACTTTTATGTGCTCTCTCTGCTCTGTTATCCCAGATAATTGAGATTTGACTTTGCCAATGTATTTAATTTTAACCTCCTACTACTATAGCACTGAAAACTATGCAAAATAGAAGCAGTTGGTTGTGATTAGTTGTCAGAATAACAAAGGGCAACAAAGTTCTAGTAAATAACATGTCTTCTCAGTTGGAGATATTTTTGCTGCATAACTCGAATAATTAAAAAAAAAAAAGTGATTGAAGTGAGCATTTATCAAGGAAACAGGGAGATGCAGATAGTTCTTCAGAAGTGTACTGTGGTTTTAACCCAAAGTTCTGTCTGGAGAAGCCCTTGGAGTCCTGCATGGAATTTCATGCCCAGGCAATGCAAAGACCAAATTAATGACCATCACACTCTCTCACTAAAACTGTTATGGTTCCCTCTTCTGCCTTGTTCATCCCTGGGATTTAATATGCCTTTTTGATGTCATAATTTGGTGATGTGACCATCGGATTTTAGCTATTCTTGGGTCATGTTCCCTCAAAATTATGCTATGTCTTTTCTGCTCTTGTAGAAACAATTCAGAGCTGGGGACACAAACTTCATAGACAGGCATCCTTGATTGCATTAGGCAGAGCATCACCAGCAGGTCAAGGGAGCTGATCCTTCTGCTCTGCTCAACACTGGTGAGACACAACTGGATTGCTGTGTTAGTTCTGGTCTCCCCGGTACAGAACAGACATTGACATACTGGAGTGAACCCAGTGAAGGGCCATGATGGTGATTAAGTATCTGGAGCATCTGGCATATGAAGAGAGACTGATGAGAGAGCTGGGACTGTTCAGCCTGGAGAAGAGGAGGCTCAGAAGGAGTATGATTAAGTGCCTAATGGGGGGGTAAAGATGACAGAGCCAGACTTTTCTCTGCCTTGTCCAGGGACAGGGCAAGAGGCAGTGGGCACAGATTGAAATGCAGGAGGATTTGCTTAAACATAAGAGAAAGTGTTTGGGGTTTTTGTTTTGTTTTGTTTTGTTTTGTTTTGTTTTGTTTTGTTTTGTTTTGTTTT
>JANHGN010024051.1:0-14605 GCA_024605025.1 Megaceryle maxima | reverse complement strand
TTTTGTTTTGTTTTGTTTTGTTTTGTTTTGTTTTGTTTTGTTTTGTTTTGTTTTTATTGGGTGGGGTTGGGGTGGTTGAACATGGGAACAAGTTGACCAGAAAGGGTGTGGAGTGTGCATCCTTGGGGATATTAAAAACCTGACTGGACACAATGCTGGGCAACCTGCTCTACTTGATCCTGTTTTGAGCAGAAAAGTTGGACTAGATGATCTCCAATAGTGCCTTCCAACCACAGCAGTGCTGTTTCTAGGAACAAGAACACTGGAGTTTGAAATACATAGTGGTGTGGTGTTTTGTTTGGGGGTTTGTTTTTGTTTTGTTGGTTTTAGTTGTTTGGTTTGGGTTTGGGTTTTTTTAACTCTTCCCATTGAGTTTTGGTTTTCTTTAAATAGAAAGGCTGAATAACATTCCCTACTAATTCTTGCACAGAAACAGAAGCTGCCTACTTGTAGCTTGTAAGAATGAGAGACCAACACATGAAAACAGATTCATATAATTTTTTGGTCAAGATTGCTGCCTTCAAAGAGTCTACAAATGAATCAACTGTTTCAGAAATAGGAATTGCATATAATAGACCAGTCATTAATAGGTCCAAATGATGGGGCAGGGGGGGCACTTATTTTTTCAATCACTTTCAGTGGAAGGGCCTGGCACTGAGCAAATTCAGTCAGTTCCTACTTTTGTAAAAACACAAGGTAATAAGCAATCTTAAAAAACAAAGACTTTCAACAGCAATGAGAAATAATAGGGGGAAAATGTTCCTTTTTAATGGTTTGTAAAGGTGGCAGTTGCCAATGTTATTAACTTCCTAGTGGCCTCAATTTGTGGGACTCAACAGGGTTCACAGAATGGGTAGTTTTAATAAATACTTTGCTGGGAGCTGATTTCTGGTTCTCTGTTCAGCAGTAAAAACTTTCACATCACCGGAAATTATTTTTGTCAGCTGGAAAAGGTTCTTTTCTGGTGAAGCCTGACCCAGAGGGGTTATCCAAAGAACACCCAGAAATAAACTGTATTGAGGGTGATTTTAAAGAGGTAGCTTTGTACTGGGTAAGTGGCTGTACAGCTACAAGAGGATGTACAATTACGAGACAACAGTCTCCTTGACTCTTCACTTGAATTTTTTTGTAGGATTTTTCTTGCAGTGCGGGAAGAAGTGAATGAGAGTATTTAATGTGTGTTGCACCTGATAAAATCACAGAAGACTTTGGGATGGTGTTTGAGCCGTTAAAAGGCTGTGTTTTCTTCTGAGCTGTTACTGGAAGATGGTACCTGGGTATTGTTTTGATGTGAAACAAAGAGAGTTCTTTGGCTTCCAAGTCAAGCAGGAATCTTGACATCATCACTTTTTGATGGGTCATCTCCTGGCCATCAGTAAGAATTAAGTAAGAAATCAGATAGGGATTTCTTCAGCAGTAAGAAAACAGATATGGATAATTTTTTGCTGAATAAAGCAATCTGGCCCATCCCTGTGTTTTATCAGCAGTGCATAAAATGCTGAGAGCTAAAGCAAACTTGCATTAATTTTACTCACAGGCTTTATTACTCCTTCTGTATCGTGGTATGCTGCTTCTCTGTCTTTTAACAATAAAACCTGCCTAGTTTCTTCTGTCCAAGTTATCAAGGAATATACAGCAACAAAAAAGCACTTGGTCAAGAGTCCTTGCCACAGTGGATCCACTGTGCAGAGTGGGTGCAGAGTGTTTTGGCTCTTCATGCTAACAGCCAGGACAGTCAGTATGGTCCTCCAGCCCTTTTAGCTTGCTCATGGGACCCGAGCTGTCATCACAGAGCTGTTCTTAAGGAAGTGGTAATGTTTCCTTTTCATCCCTCCCATGTTTTGAAGCAAGCTGGGACAAAGCTGATTGCACAGTATCTCAGCATTTGCACGGGAAGGTTTGAGGAGATAGTGCTGTGTTGTGGCTAAGCCAGACTGCTGTAACAAAACATGGCAATCCTGACTGACTGTGAGGCAGCCAGTGGCTGCTGGGCCTGAAATGACTGGTCTGGGTCTCAGTGCTGAGCAGACTTGGGTGGCATAGTTCTGTATGAAGGATGCACAAAGGGGGCTAAAGTACCCAATGGTTGAGTTAATGGGTCCATATGCCTCAAGCAAAGAAGCAGCACAGATGAATTCTGTGTCCATGATGGCCTTGGGTTGGCTCCTACCAAAAGGTTTTCCTGTTGCTTGCAAGCACATCTTCTGAAGTTTTCATTAGAAGGCTGTATCAAAGAGCCTGAACAAAATGTGCGTGTTTGTAAATGAAGCTTAAGCTATCAAAAAATTATTAAAAACATGCTGAACAGAAAGAATCCGTTTCAAGGCAAAAACCCTTGTAGGAAGGATTTTCTGGTTTTTGACTGAGGCAGAAGCGAGGTCTGGACCCTCTGATAATGAGGCTTTAAATCCTGCGTGGGCTGGCACTGCAAAATTTTGATATGTTAGCTCTGCCACTAACTGGTTTCTCTCCTGCATTAGTGGTGCTTTTGCTACAGGCTCACATTAGTGAGGCACATTCCTGTCGGTGTAAATAGTGCTTATGACACAGAGTCCATTAACAGGCTGAGTTTGATAGAAGATGAATTTATAGAGTGGTCTCTGCAATCAGGCTGGCAGAACTGCTCTTAGCCCCAGTGTTTGTGTTGAGGATATTAATTAGCACCAAGAGAAAGGTTATAACTATTCTCAATTCAGAAGTTGAGGCACTTAACAGCACTGCCTGTAGCCGTGACAGAAGTGCTCAGAAGTGGCTGTTGTGGAGCTGTGACATTACACTAAAATTTGTCAGGATCATCCAGCTCCTCTTGTTTTGTAGAACAGCATTCATACTTTAAATCTGCTGTAATCCTAAAATGTTACAGCTGCTTGAATTAGTGTGAAGAATATTACCTGTATATAACCAGCCCAGGCTAGGGAGAAGTGGAAGTGTGTGCCCGTGTCCTGTGAAATTCACTCCCTGCAGACACACAGCTGTGCTGGTGCAATGTCACATAAAACCTGTTGGGCTACATTAGGAGACATTTAACTATGAATATGCCACCCACCCGTATGCACTGTCATCAAACCCATTTCCAGTAAGACAGGTGCTTTTTCTGGCGATGCAGCATTATCATAACGGGTTGCTTTTGAGCCTCACTTAGCACAGGTATAATTCAACGGTGCCTCCCCAGTGCTCTGCCAGACCGCTGCTAACTCAGAGTAGCTTATCTTCTGATTACCTGTTGCATCCACTGGCCTGTTAGGTGTTTGCCCTGTAACTATGGTTGCAGTTAAACAAGACTGATGCTAACTTGATTAACCACTGTTACCAGTTTCATTAGTGTCACGTGGGCCAGTGACATTGTTTGAAAAATCCACGTCTGCTGGAACTGACACATTTTGTTCTGGATGTAACTGTAGTTCTTTAACCCTTTCCATCCAGAAGTGGCTTGCCGTACTGTTTTCCATCTTAAAGGATGACTTGTTGCCAAATGCCAAGTACTGTCATGCCATTTGTAACTCACGGCAGTCAGTCATACCCTTGTCTTTTGTAGTGGATAAAACTGTCCAGGAGTTTTGTGCTCAGTCTTTCTCCTCACCATTGTAGTTCAGCCTGTTCTCATGGTTTTGTTGTTGCTGTTGCAATTGTTCATGTCTAAAGGCTGTAGTTTCTGAAGTTTTTTGGTTTGTATCCCTCTGTATACACCCAAAGTGCTACAAGGTAAGAGTTTAGATGGCTTGGAAAAAAACCCGCAATGAAACCCATCAGTAGTCTATGAAATTGGTAGTAGGTTGCCTGTTATAAGAGTAGTGAGGCAAGCCCTGGTTGACCTGATACTTAACTGAAAAGCTAATGACCTTTTTCAAATCAAAGAGCAAATCCCCCTCCTTTCAATTACTAATATCTTGTGTCTTGGAAATACAATTATGTTATGTGTCAGGTCATGTTATAAAATGAGCTTTGGTTCCAGATATTCAATTAAAAGGGCCTCCGATTCTCTACTGGTAGAACAAAAGCGAATTAACCTTTTGGTAAAATCTCCAAATGCCTTTCTCAAATCTGCCTGTGGATTCAATAACTTCTGTAGCTTCATGAATTGCATTGGTTTAAGCAGTATAACCATTTTCAACTCTTATCTGTGCAATTACTGTCTGTGGTCTGTCTTTCCTTGATTGATCAAGTAATATTCTGTTTTAATTCTAGTTAATCACTTAGAACTCTTGAAGTGGAAACAGGCTTTGCTTTACTCTGTGGTCTACAAGCTCCCGGGTTTGCTTTGATAGCTGTGAAATGTGCTCCTTTCACTTGCTTAGAATTGCAGTCATTTAAAAACCAATAACGGAGGGCAGTATGTACCCCTGTTATTTAGATGGTGATGATTTCAAGCAGAGATGGGGAATCAGAAAGTCATTCCCTGCTCTGCACTTTGCAGGCTGAGGGCTCCATCCTGCCATGTGCTGAGCCCTCTGAGGCCCCAGTGTTTTTTCAGTTGAATGAATGGAGTCAGCACCTTGCAGCCCTGCTCCCCACCCTCCCGGCAGGCAGGATTCTGAACCCTCAGTTACTTAACCTCTTCCTGACTCCATTTAACCTTGAGTATAATGATGGAGGGGGATAATCACATCTGTCTCTCTTAGGGGCAATTTGAAGCATAATTAATTGATATTAGTTAAAGCATTTGAGATCACCCGTTGAGAGGTACTAAAGGATGCTGGGAGCTGAAGGGGGAGCAGAGCCCTCTCTCATGCTTAGGATAGAGCACAGACAGCACAGTCTCACAAATCTCTGGGCTTTCAGATCTCCTCTAAGGAGTTGGCCAGGAGCTTGCTATGAAAATACTGACAGTTTAAGTTAGTATATTTGAGATGGAAACAGTCTACAACATTAAAATGTATGCATGTTTAAACTGTCTCTGAAAAATCTCATGTAAAATACATGCTCACCACTTTGTTACTTTACTTACCAGATTTTATTATGTACGAGATGCTAAAAGCACACAAGAAAAGAACATGGGTGGGGTTATACGTCATTATGTATTAATGAAAGGCAAAAAGTATAAGACAGTGCTTCCTGAAGTCAGATTGCCTTATCTTCACTGGTGTAGAGCCATTTTTGTTGGGATGCTCAGGTTAGGGTCAGCAGGGGCTGTCATCCTCATGTGACCTGTGGGGCAGTGCTGGCATGCTGCAGGTCCCCGCTGCTCAGGAGACAGTGGTGCAAGCACAGCAAAACCGTATCTCCTCTGTAGCAGTTTCAGCTAAGCAACATGAGTCAAGCACAGGCTGCAATCTGATCAGGTGGAGAACCACTGTGTGAAAACATCTTTTTTAGAAAACCATTTCCTTTCAGACTGAAAATCACTAGTGATGGGGAATATGAATTTCCTGTCTGAGATTGTCTAGCTTCAGCATGCAGCCAGCTCTGGAGGTTACTTAGCTTTTGGTACCCAGCTTGAATAGCTCATTATAATGAAAACTAGACTGACTTTTCTTGATTTCCATCACTTCTTAATCTTCGGATTTAAGCTATTGACACACTGAGCTTCCTGACTCCCGTTACCATGAAACATTTTTTCCAGTCCTCTTATTTTTCTTATGGGTCTTCTGAGCCCTCCAGTTTAAACTTATTCTTGATTTCTGGTCCCAGAACTGCAAATGGCATTTTGGAGGTGTCAGGTATAGAGGTCCTCTCCACACCTACTTAATATTTTCATTTATATGTTCAGCGAAGTTCCTTTTGACAACTCTATCATTTTCTTTCAAAGCTATATTGCTAGTATTGTTTGGATTTCTTTTGCTTCTAATACATTTAAAGCCCCTTATATAGTTAAAACATCATTACTACCTCTGCTGACTGTAGATACTGCTTTGATGTTCATTTGCTTCCTTTATCTATTTTGTACAAATTGTTAGCTTTTGATTTATATTCATTAAAAACAGCTTCGCCTTTCTTCTATGTGCTATGCTAATACAGCTTCCACTCTTCTAAGGAAACTGAATTAACCTTCTACTGTTCAGCTGTAAAGAGGTTATATTATATCACTGGGCTTTGTAGTTTCAAATTAAACAAAGCATGGAGTAACTTAAAGGACGTTTTTCATACTTAAGCAAGTAGAAACCTGTGTTTTTTGGAAAGAGAATTTGATTCCTTTAGGCAATTCTGAAAATTTCACACAATTTTAGTTTAAAAGTAAGAAGGTGACTGTTGTTCAACAGGGTGCATCTGTTTCATGAACTACTCTGGAGACATCTTTATAATTGACATCTGGTCCTAATTCTTTTGTATATTGAAGTTTTAAGAGTATCTGTGGGGTTTTTTGACTCACTATCATCTCTAAGCAATTCACTTGGTTAAGAAAAGGAATGCTGTCCAACGAAAAATTCTCCATTTGGGTGTAATAAAGATCTGTAGGTTATTTACTTGATTGTTCCATTGCTCTGAAGTCCTCTTTGCTTCCCTTCTGCATCCTGTGGGACTCTGCAATTATGGGAAATGTTTACAATTCTGAATACAGGATATTTTTTTCTGTGGATTTATTGAATTATTACTACAAATTATGCTTGATTACTCTTATGTTTAGGGCAGTGTGCACTTGGGGTTTTTTTGTATCAGGTTTGTGTTTTTCTTATGTGACAACTGGGTTCTTTGGGGTTTTTTTAGCTCAGTCTGCTTCTTGTTAAAAAAAAAGTTTGTAAGGTGAAGTGAGCACTTAGTAAGTTTTTTCTATTTCCCTATGCAGTATCTTTGTTTTACGTCATGTATACAAATGATTTATGGCATCATATTGGAAACCACAGCTCAACCCTGCAGTTCGTTCTTTCTTCAGAGTCCTCAAACCAGTGTTTCCTTGAGGGTGAAGCCAGCTTCTGTGCTCACTTCTCCAGCACCTCAAATTCACCCAGAGAAGATGCTGTACCATGCAGTTGTTCCTGCTATCATTAAATTCAGTGCATGGAAAATAAGCTGGGCTATATATTTTCCATCACTTCATCTCCCAAAAGACCCACTAGCTTTCCTTTAAATGCCTCTGTAATTAGGGAGATTTAATCTGACTCCCTTTCCTCCTCAGTGGTAATGGGTCTGAATGAAGCCTGCTTTCTTGCTTACTTGATTTCCCTTGTCTGCTGTTCATCAGCCATTCCTCTTGAATTTTTACCTACAGAAGCCATATTTTTCACGTACTGGATCAGTCAAGAACTACTTGGTTTTCAAGGCAAGGAATGTGATGGTGCCCACCATGTCTGTACTGCAGCGTGCCTTCCCAGTCCTTACTGACTTTACAGCATGAATGGTGGAAAAAAAAAACCTGTCGAAAATCTGTGCAAAGGCAAAGAGAACTTAGAACCTCTCTGTTGCAGGTGTTCTCACGGATCCACGCACCTGTGGTTTAAGCAGGCAGCCCTCATCCCCTAGCAGGCTTCAGTGGTCAGGCAGAGCAGATACCACCGTGAGTTGCATTGAGGACCTGCAGAGTGCAAAATTTTGAGCACAGAGAGGTGAGAATGTCTGGCCAAAGCTGTAATAAAGCTGTATCATTTACTGATTGGGAACAGAAAATGGCCTTAACACATGCTACCACATGTGCATTAGATGTCAAACTCTCTTGCTTTCCTGCCAGGTGATGCAAGCATGTTGCTGCATTAGGAAATGAAGTTAAGTCAAGATTTGCAGAAGTGATTAGAGGTTTTGAATGCCAGTGCTGGGATCCTGTGGAAAGGCTGGATGTTCCAGGAGCAAATTTATTTCAGATTTCTCAAGTCAGGCACAGGAAATTACTGTTTAGTTCACATCTGCTGTTAACCCTGTTGAGATCAAATTTGACAATGATGTAAAAACAAAGCAAATTGGTAAAGCAGAGTCCTGCACCTATGTTAGAAGGCTCTGCTCCGATAAGTACTACTTCCAAAGCTTCTTAACTGAATGTCCACCTCTTGGCCTTGTAGGAAGCCTGTGCTCCTATCATAGCACCCAAATTATTTAACTAGAATTAAATGGAATAAACCTTCCCACTTCTTTAGTCCATAATGACTTCCTGTCCTATAAATACTACTGAGACGGGGCAGGGCCTTTTGATTCTTGACACCTTACCGATAGCTTCAGATACCACCAGTTTAATCTCTTTCCTTTGCGGCTCGTTTGGAAAATCTTTTGTAAAGAGCCTGCACACTTCCTATCCTCACATACAGTGCTTGGTACATTTCCTTTCTTTGCACTTTCAAATCTGGAAGATAGTGTTAACACTTTAAATAAACTTGTGATAGTGGGTGTGAAGAAGGAATGGGGAGAACAAGTTTTCTGTCTGTCAAAATGAAGACGTCAACCTCTGCTTTTATTTTTTTTATTTTGGCATATGTGCTTTAAATAGAATGACTGGGTTGGGTCATTTCCAAGTATTTGCTGTGTTTGGCAATCTTTCTAAGTTGTAACAGATGAAATTCTGCTATTCCATATGATGTTCTCCTTCCCCCTTTTTTGGTGACTCCTTGAAACTCCTTGGGAATTCAGTGTAGCATTCACATCTGTTCCATGGATGGATGTCCAAGGATAACAAAATGCCTACTGGACTTGAAGTCAGCTCTGCCAAAAGCCATATGGTTGTGTTTTAGTTTTGCAAGCACAGTGCAGTAAAGAAAGGATGTTGGGCCAAGAGAGAAGTGAGGGGAGGAGGGATGGAGCTTCAGATTGGTAAATGAAGGTAACTTTTGGTAATTTGGTCTTTTAGTAGGAAGACGAGAGGATCACAGAGCAGAGCAAATAAAAGCTGTGAGCATAGGTCCCTTTATCCATTGTTTTGAATTACATGGAACTTCTCTCCACTGTTTGATCTGGTTGACCACAACCTCAAAGTGTATATAGTTTTACCTACCTATTCCAAAATGGCATAACGATCTAGATAATTGGATGCTTCCTATTGGCCTTACAAGATGTTCATCTTTGCTGAGAACTTTGTTCAAAGCCCTTCTCAATGCCACCTACTGAAGACTGTGAAGCAGCATCTGCAGTTGTGACTCACTAGGATGGAAGGGACATCGAGCAGCTGCTGATGCTTCTTTGAGCAATCACCAGCTAAACAGCCACTCGGGCCATTTTCTTACCACCCATCAGTTGGCCCTGTATAATGGCAGCTTGCATTTTTAATAAAATTGGACTTGTATAACTAAAATAATATGCTTGTTATTAGTTGAATCATGTTCTGGCTTTTTTTGAAGAGTGTGGCTCGTGGAGAGCTCTTTCCTGCTGCAACTTTACTGGGGGTTTAGAGAGAGGCTTTATCAGTGCCTTGTCCACTTCAGATCCAGCACTACAAGGTGGGAAGCACATCAACTGATGTACTGTAAAAGTTTTAGAGGGGAATAGGAAGACATAAAGGCTCATGTAAATTTCAGGCTCAAGATCATAAGCAGAAAGGGGAAACTGAAAGGTTTAAGGTTTTAGGAACTCTTAATGTTTTAGTGTAACAGTTGGAAGTGCTTTCCAGTAAACTACAGCATATGAGCATGTAGACTACAACAAGTGTTCATGTTTTAGGGGTGCCTGATTTTTCTTGTTTTTCTGTTGTCTCTGGAATTTTTTTTTAGGTTTGTCACCACTTCTGAGTTATTTGTGTTAACAAGTCAATTGAGGCAGCCACCCCACAGTACAGGAAATTATCCAATATGTGTCAAGAGGCAGACTTGACCTTAAAGCCTTTTCAGTATCAGGCAGATATGACAGGCAAGTAGTGAGAGAGAAAATGGGTAACTGAAGTGGGCTAGGATGGACCTAGGAGCAGCCTGGAACCCTGGCCTCCTCTTCCTCCTCCTCCTTTCTTGACTGTTTTATCCCAGGCAAATGCAAAATGACTTAACAAAATTAATAGTTTGCAAGCTGTAGGGGACCTGCACTATCTCCCACTGAAGCACAGATGCCATCAGGATAAGCTGCTATTACATTGCATAGAGTTTGAAGCCGTGAAGATGAACTTGCACAAGTGCCTCGGTTTCCCAGGAAATGTCTCCTCGACTTTTAGGTATTCTTAGTTACTGCATAGACTCGGTGTCTTTATACATGTGTGTCATTGCAGTGCTTTCAGAATGCTATTCTGAAGAAAAAAATACTCTAAAATTCAAAGCAATGCATTTAAGCAATGAAATTGCATTTTGGTGAAGATTAAAGAGGTGTGCAGATACTGTTTTTCTTGTCAGCTCAAAGAGTGAGTGCAGTTCATGAGAGGGTAGTTGCAAGCATCCTAAGAGGGCAATTGTTCAGTTCTATTCTGTTCCTATCTAGAAATAATAGCAGGATGAACTCTTTTACCTTTGCTAGTGTTATACAAGCTTGACAGAAGTGTGTGCATTCCTTTTTTCAATGCATCTAAGCAAAAGGTAGTGTCCTGAGTCTTTGTTTGGCAACAACTTCTTTCTGCTGTGTTTGAAAAAAGTAATTTGCTACATATATGCAGACACTTTCTTTTTCAAAACCTTACTTAGTGTTGATATTTTGAGAGTAGTTTAGATGAATCATAGACAATAAACATTGCTTCTGAATTAAGAGCACTCACATCTGAATCTTGAATCAAGAGAGCAGTTCTTGTTCCCCTTCTGTGGCTTCTGAAATGTTTGAGTAGGTTTAGTGCATGTTTATGTAAGGGATGAACTGGCCTTTTGTTCAGTGCTGCAGTGGTACAAACAAGTAGGGCTTCTTGCGTGCTGTGTCTGTAAAACATTTCGGAGGTTGCTTGTTTGTGGTGAACAGGGGGAAGGTCTCCAGGAAGGCCAGCAGCAGTCATCCTAGCCTGGGACTGAACCTCTGCTATCCATAAGATATGTGGCCTGTTGGACTTGCTTCTCTTCCCTTCCTTGTATTCCCAGTGGCTTGGCTCTCATACAAGCAATTCGCAAGTAATTCTAAATGCTCCCAGTGACTTTCTTTCCAACTTCCAATCTCCTCCTGTGCATAACTGCACCATCAAATGTACCTGGTATTTATGGCAACAGCAGTAATAACCTACATGGTAATACTCACACAATGTACAACAGCAGGGAATAGTTTTGTCCACCTGAGGCTAGCAGTCTTAAAATGCTCTTAAGGGACTGTTGGTAGAGAAAAGCCCCCTGCACTGTGGTCTCTATATGCAATGCTGTTTAACTGTAAGTATACACTTAAACTGCTTGAATTCAGAGGGATTTTAAACACATGTTTTAAGTTCATGTAGCTGACACATGGCCTGCAGATGTCTTATTTTGCTCCTCCCAGAGCTGGAGAACTCTTGCCTCTTTTAATACAAATTTTCACTAATTCACTTTGTCTCTGTGTCTCATTTATAACTAATGTTTGTGCTGTGTTGTGTTTTTTTTTCTTCCTGTGTCAAACAGGGTGTCCCCACTGTAAAAATGCTATTCCACATTTTACAACTGCTGCTGAAGTCTTTAAAGAAGATCGAAAGGTAACTTGATGTTACTTATTTCCGAGATATTTAAAAATGTTTTCCACCATTTTACTTCTGTAGGCTTTGCTTATTGATAAGGTGGTAGGCTTGTAGATAAAATGGCTGTTAAACTATCAGAAATCTATCTACAATTTAGGGGTTGTATCTTTTTCTGGTCAAACTGAGTTACACTTTTAACCTGTTTTTCTTAATTTGTTGTCTTTTCTGTTTAATTCTTTGTGTAAGAGTTCTTTTCTACCAAGTGAAACAAATTCTCTCTCATTGAAAGATTAATAAAAGAGAATTTACATAATCTCCATTCCTCTTCAACTTTTGTCAGTCATTGGGGAGCATATGGAGAAACCACAAGTTGTGTGACAGTCCCAAAGACCTCAATGATATAATTAATCTTTCCTTGCACAGCGTGAATATATTTTTCTAAGTTGGCTGACTTGAGTCCAGGATATCAGGCCCTTCTAGGACCCTCATGCTTCTGCCTTGAAAATACATCTGTTGACTGAAGCATACTAGTTTGTTTCCTTGCATCAGCTGAACCATCTCAACATCAGTGTATGAAAAAAACCAACCAGCTGAGCCACTGGATTTAACCAGAATAACTGGGTAGAAATCCGCTTATTATCTTTAAGTGAACTGTATTTCATTCTGATCTTCAAATTTGTTCCGACTTCACAATTATTTTGTGTTCAGGTGTGGCATGGAAAAGATTTGGCAATTTAATAGGGAAATTTCTCTCTACAGCTTCCTGAGGAGGCAAAGTACTCATCTCTTCTACTTGCTGCCCAGTGACGGAACATGTGGGAATGGTTCAAAGCTGCACCAGGGCTGTTTTAGACTGGACATTTGGAAGCATTACTTTACCAAGAGGGTGGTCAAACACTGGAGCAGGCTTTGTAGAAAGGTGGTTGATGCCCCAGGCCTGTCAGTCTTTTAGGAATCATTTGGACAATGCCCTTAACAACATGCTTTAACTTTGTCATCCCTGAATTGATCAGTTGTTTGGACTACCTGATGGTTGTAGGTCCCTCGCAACTGAAATAGTCTGTTCTACTCTACATTCTATTCTAATTGAAGAGGTAAATTTGTAATAGTTACACCCCTGTTAATCTCTGTACTACCCTAATGGAAGAATTTGTCATGTTATTATTCTTTTCCTATCATCTTTTCTGTAACTCACAAACGATGCATCAAGTGCACAAGAAACAAATCATTCTTGCATCACTAACTGCATAATATTAGGAGTCCATCTACTTATGCCCTCTGCACGCAAATTTAGAGACGTGATGTTTTCCGTTCTCTTACTGTTGTATATTGGCGTGCTCAGATACCTTTTGGTTACTTGTTTGTTTCCAACCTCTCTGAGAAAGTATCCTTGTTTTCCCAATTTTCTGATAGTTCTCAATGAAGCCTGTCTTTCCTCATTAAATTTCAGTCAGAGAAGATGAAGCCAATGTACCAAACAATATGAAACTTGCTTATTAGAGCCCCAGGATATATTAACAAGCAATCTGAATCATGGCACAGTTTATTGGACGTGGTGGTGGTAAGTGCAGGCTTGCAAAGTTTTTGGTTCAGACTGCAGGGTATGAAAGGACTCCAAGAGCAGAGCAGCGATTGACGGTTGCAACTCTTGACTTCAGTTTAACGCTAAAGTGGGAAGGTATAAAATGTAATGAGTTGGAACATAGAGCCAGTAGGGAATATTAAGGCTGGTACAGTTTCAAAGAGGTGTGTGCAGTTAGGGAAAATGATGTTATTCCACCCTAGCGACTTATGAAGGTGCCAGGAATTGATTATCTGGGGACCCCTATTTAATTGTGTACAGACATAACCTGCCAAGGTGCTTCTTGCTGTCAGTTTTTGCCCTTGTGGAAAAGAAAATAAACCTGTCTAAGACCTCTGAAGGGTACGTGGCTGTTCCCACAAGCAGCACTGGGCATATTCCCATGTTTCAGACCAGGCTGAGCATTCAGACTTTGGCTAATTCACACTTCTGTAGAGTTTCAAACTTCTGTAAAATTGCTACTTAAAAGGGAAGAGGTATTTCTTCTTTCAAAAACAGGGAAAGATTAGTAATTTTCATTTTTAGTGTGTAGTAGTGTCTTTGTCTTTTTTGTTTGCTTGGGTTTGGGTTTTGTTTTTTGGTTTTTTTTTTGCTGTTTTGGTTTTGGGTTTTTTGTTGGGGGAGGTGGGTTGTTTGGGGTTTTTTTTAGTTGGTTTGTTTTCTTTTGTTTTTACTTGTTGACCTGGAGAAAGTTCTTTTCACTTTACAGATTATGATTGCATTTAAACTCTATTTTCTTTTCAATAGCAGTGGTCCTTTAATTAACCATTTTGCAGAAGTGAAAGAACAATCATAAACATTCTAGTCTTGAATTGGTTATAAAAGGTATCTTAAAATGTATTCTTTGGGAGACTTGGAGTCTTTACATTGGAATTTTAAAGATGTGCAGAGCTTGAGGCTGTTAAATACATGTCTTTGGCTCTGCAGATTCACCGTAGGGGGGTGGGTTTGGCACAGAAGCCCCCACCACACAGGACTGTGTGTAACGCTGTGTATATTTTCATCATCTGCACTGCTGGAGTTGGAGTTTAAAAACGCAGTGCTTGGAACACTGGCCCCACGTGTCAGTTCTTTTTGGCCACATCACTGCTGTTGGTTTTAGCAGAAATTCCGAGCCTGCTCGCTTGCCTAGGGCAGTAGCGTGGCTGTTGCAAACCACGGCTCTGGGTGTAACCCATAAAGCAAAGCCTCCATATTTTTCCAAGTACCTGAAGAAATTCAGTGCCAGTAAGACCAGATCAGTGGAGAGGCAGGTCCCAAAAAGCAGTTAGCATATTGCTTTCAGATATTTGAAAAGAAAAGGAAGAAAAAAAAAAGGAAAGGAAAAGCCCATCTGGAGCATTCTTGCCTTGGGGCGCTGTGGTCTTTGCATACAGCTGCCAGAGGAAAAGCCTTTGGCCTGTGCTCCATGAGTTTTGGCAATGACCAGTGTACGTCAGAAAATGCAAATGTGAGGATTGCCACTTCTGCTGAACAGAATGAAAAGCAGGAAGGCATGTTCACTGACTGCTACTCCAGAGACTCTTCAAAGGGCACCAGCTAAATCTGGGGGGAAAAAAAAAAAAAAAAACAAAAAAAAAAAAAAAAAAAAAAAAAAAAAAAAAAAAAAAAAAAAAAACTCGTTCACTCGCAAA
>JANHGN010024049.1:123734-148222 GCA_024605025.1 Megaceryle maxima | reverse complement strand
GCCCGCCCCCAGCCCCCGGCTGCGCCGGTCCGGGCTCGTCAGCAGAGGGCACTCGGGGAGCGGGATTGCCGGGGGGGCCGGGGCCGGCGGAGAAGCGAAGCGAAGGGAAGGGAAGGGGCGGTCAGCCCCGGGCCGGGGGAAGCGCCCGGCGGGGAGGCGTCTGCAGCGACTGGGGTGTGGGGGTGGGTCCCGGGGCCGGGCAGGAATGCAGGCGGCTGAGCTGCCCGATCGGCGCTGAGCCGGTGCGGGAAGGCGGTGGGGGGAAGGCAGGCTGCGGTTTCTGCGGTGCGGGATGCTGCCATCGAGCAGAGATGGGCTGACGGAGCCCGGCATCGCGAGGGGATCGCCCCGTCTCCCCGTCCCGGGGCATTGCTCCCAGGACTTGGTGTCACACGGATTTGCTGCGGCAGAGGGGGGAATTGCGGAAGATGTCCTAAACGCCAGGTCAGGGGACTGTCCTTTGGCCTCCTCTGCTGCAGGACCCGACGTGCCCCCGGGATGCAGCTCAGTTCCATCTTGGCCAACCTGGCTCACCTGGAGAAACCCAGCTTCTGGAGACAGCACTTTCCCCTGTTTCTCCCTCTCTCAGAAGTGGTGTGGCTTCTTTTCTATCAGGAAATTGATTAAGAGCAAAGGAAATGTGTGTTTGGGTGGTAAAACTCATGAGGGTCCCAATATAAAGGCACCAGCCACAGAAGAAAACAGTGGAGTCCTTGACCAGCCCAGACAAATGGCTCCTAAGGATGGATCTCCAGCTCCAGAGGAGGAGAGGGGAGGAAACAAATCACCGTTGAGGAAGGAGTCTGGCAATGTGACACCTTTCTGCCCCTCTCCCTTCTACCCCACTAGCCGCTATCCTGTGATCAGGTTGCTGAACGGCTACCGAGGGTTGTGGGAGATGGGGATTTTGGGAGATGCAGCACTCACCCTCTGCCCCTTGGCTGCCTCTGGTCAGGACCCCCGTTTCTGGGGGACCCACCCCCTCCCAGACTGCAGAGCCTTCACTGCCATTGCCAAACAGGTTTCTTTATGTTGCACCAAGTGACATGGGCTGTGTCATTTAAGCTCAGGACCCTCCTTGTCCTGTTGGTGGCTGTTTCACAATGCTGTGTCCCCTCCCACGGAGAGGAACCGCCAGCTCTGCCTGGCCCCAGCATCTCCACTGTAGGACCACAACTCATTGAGATAGGGTGATCAGAAACATCATATACAGCTGTGATGGTGAAGGGGAATGCAGAGGTCTGTGGGGTGATAGCAGCACTAAGTTCCAACTTGTGTAAGGTTTGCAGGGGGCTGCAACGCAGCGAAAGGCCCTTCCTTTTAGCCCCTCTAACCACAAACATCAGGAGCAGCACACCACTGGAAATGACTGGTTTGCTCCAGTAGCCTCTTTACAAGCACCAAGGGACAGCTGCTTGGGGACTGCTGGGTTTTTAAAAGGCCACTTATAAGCTTTAATACTGCGCTGGGGGAGAGGGTAAGGAGAAGGGGGGGTCAGGGAGGGGTAGTTGTATTGACTGCTTAGGACTTAAAGCTGTAAACCTCTTCTTCCCTCACTCATTGCTGGGACGTTTTTATTGGCGAGATGAAGGGAGACAGAGCACAGCTCCACAACTTGCTCTTCTTCTAGAGGTTAATGACCCAGTTAGCAGCTCTTGGCTGCATTTCCCGACATTTTGCAGACATCAAGACCCGTCTCCCTGCCAAGTACATTCTGTTCCCTGGAGCTCAGCCAATGAATCTCAGATTACTATGTAATGCGACAAAGAGGGAGAGCTGGAGGTGAGGGTGGGGGCTGGAGGGGAGATAGAGGAGCTGTTGGGCAGGGGGCAGGGAGAAGATGAGAGAAGGGGAAGCACCACTTCTAAATTTAACATTTGAGTTGGAAATGAAGTTCCCAAGGTGCTTATTTGTTGGATAAAAACATGAATCCCAGGATAAATTGGAGTGATACTTCTGGGAAACAGATGCAATCAGCAAATAATTCCCCCCTAGGGACCATGCAGGCCTGTGCTTCCCGGATCCACTGACAGTCAGACTCCTGCTTCTGATGCCCTTGTGCCCAGGACAAATACTGCTAGGGAACTGGGGCTGCTTTCACAAATGAGTCCAAGATCTCAAGAGGAGAGTGAGGGGAGAGAAGAGGAAGAAGTTCCTGTGTGGGCTTTTATTTATCTTTCTGCACCTGGGACAAAAGATGCTACTCAGAGGCACTGTGCTTGGTGAGCTTGGCTGCTTCAGATCCAGTCACCTGCACAGTAAAGGGAGGAAAATCAGACCGTGGGGAAGGTTCTTTTGGCAGGAGTTGAATGTGCAGCTTGCAGAGCGGCTGAGCTACCAAATCTATTATCAGGTGTCTGCCATTGCTAGAGGCCAATCCCAAACTGTTCCCGTTTCCATCCCACTCCTGCCATATCTGCCAGCTCCCATGTTGCCTCTTCTGCTCCAGCCTGGCCTCTCCAGGGCACAGCCTGCTGTTGTAGGGCACCAAGGGTGGGGAGTCTCCTCTGCTGCTGCCAGCACACTCATGGCTGAATCTGCTGGCATAGCCCTCTCACAGGAAGACATGCTGGGAAACAAGCCTTGTGAGCCACCTCTGACCAAGGTGTGCATGAATGGTGTCAGGAGCAGTGGATGAAGGTGGGACTCCACTGTGCAAAGCAGAGGGTTGGGGAGAACTCGGGGGAACAAATTGCCACAGGCAAGGTGTCAAAGCCTGCCCACAGGACCTGAGCTACCATGTGGCCTGGCCCATGTCATGGGCATGCCCAACATTGCTCCAAGCCCTGCTTTCTCTCCATGGTGTGAGAGGAACTTTCAGGCAGGGACTGTGCTCAGGGCTCAGAACAAGAGTGACTCCTCAGCATTGCAGTGCAGCCAGAGCATGTGCTGGGCAGAGGGCCTGCTCCCACTGTTCAAGGGTGGCTGGATGGGAGCCAAGCTCCCTGTTAGCACCTCAGGGCTCTCACCCTGCTCCCATGGGCTTGACAGCCCCCTCTGCACCATCCCTCAGGATGCTGTGTTGTGAACTGGGAAGAGAAGAAACGTGAAAGGTCTGTCTCAAGGGGACAGCTTATCTCCCCGGAGCGGAGCCCTCCCTCCTCTTCAGGAATTATTTCCTTGAAAGACACAAAACAGCAGAAAACTGCTTCTTGCTCAGCTCCATCTGTCAACATGGGGGCTGGGTGCTGGGAGGCCACGATTGCTTACTGCATTTGCCAGACGTGGCTTTAGGAGGATTTTTCACCACCTGCAGCCTAAGAAAGAGATGAGTTGTGTCTACCTGTACCAGGAGTTGCTCAGGAAAGTCCTGGGAAAAAAAAAAAAAAAGTGTTTCTGTGAAAAGCAACACCCTCAAAACCCACAGTAAATGCCAGTATCTAAAAGTCTGGCACCGTGCTACTTCACTGCTAAGTATCTGTCCTCAAGGCCAGCCCCACAGAGAGAGTCATCAGGGGCCAAAGCATCCTCTAAAACATAAGCCTAGGCTAACCACAAACATGCAACCATCCCAACTTCTAAGCCACACATCTGCCTCCTCTGAAGGATGAGAAGGTCCAGACACAGTCCTGCGATGTAGGACAGCTGGGAGGAGGGCACAGGTTGCAGGAAGGAAGGAGCAGCTTCTCCCCAGGAATACCCTTACAAGAGAAGCTGGGTGGAGGCTCTGTTTTCCAGCAAAGTCGGCCTCATCCTCATTGTCTGGCTCACGTCCTTCCACAGCAGATGCCGCACTATGGAGATGAACCCACGCCACAGCACACTGTGCTAGATGCTGCACAAGCCCAGCATGAAACTGGAGTCCTGGCCCAATGCGCCTGCCATTTTGCTGCCCAGCAGGGCTGTTTGCAAGTGGACCAACTTTCAGTCAGCAGGGAAGGCCCAGATGACGATGGTGTGCAAAGAGGGAAAATCTTGCCTGAGGCATCTCAGCATCTGCTACAATGTCGAGAAGGCTTAAGTTGGGACAATTACAATTTAAGTATTGCTGCTATTCCCAATGCCAGAAGCAGCATTTGAGCCTTTATCAGGGTAAATAATAGAAGGTAGGTGACTGCTAAGTTCATACTACTTTTTTCCACCCTTCCCTTTCCCCATAGACCTGTGCTGGAGTAGAAATCGTGGCAGTGAACGAGCATCAAGGCCAACATGTATAAAGACAGAGAAATGTTCCAGCACTATTTATGTAGCAGGTTGAGCCAGCAAGCACCAGCTGGGCCCCCTGCGTGACTTGTCCTGAGTAGGGGAGCTCATCCCAAAAGCTGAGACATTCATGGTTTTAGGAGACTAGCAAAGACCTCACTCCTGTGTCAGCTGGCTTCAACTCATAGAAACCATCAGGCAGCTTTTGTGCAACAACTATAGCCAGTCGAGGCTCACTTTCTCACTGTTAAACATCACCTCCAGATCCAGGAGAAGTAGTAATCCAGGTTGAGTCCAGTTTATTACTCTACTGTGGGCAGGACAGGAAAACAATAAGCTTAAAGTGCATAAAGGAAGGTTTAACTTTGGCACTCTCTCTAAATGTCTCAACCAGTAAGCACAGTTAAGCACTGAAAAGATTGCCTAGAAAGACTGTGGGGTCTGTGTCCTCAAATGCTTTCAAGAACAGGAGAGAGGCAAACACCTGTGTGGGTCCAGCTGGTTCCATCTTGTGGCAGCATATGGACCAGGTCACCTGTTGTTATGCATTGGCCTTTCCCATCTCAGTTTCCAGGTGCATTTGTTCAGTTTCTTTCTGTCACATGCTGTCCCCTCCCTGTGTGTTCACAGGATGTGTGGCACGCTGCTGAACCTGATGCTGAGCAAACTGGTATGACTTGTGGAATCATATTTTCCTTTAAATTAGGATGAGTTTTGAGATATACATAAATGTATAGAATACCAGAGAATATTTATTAGGGTTGAAATTAACATTGATTGATTTGATTTTTGCTGATTAGGTAATTATGAAAACTAAAGGGGTAATCACCTTTTCGACGAGGAAATGAAACAATCATCCAAACCAGACAAGTCCTGAGTTTCTAATTTGAGCAGGGGAAAAAAAAAAAAAAATGCTACAGGTGAAGATCAAAGAGCAGGTTCTATACCACGTTGTCTCTCACTCTCCAAGGAGATGTGGACTGGGACTTTTCCTACCATGCTCATCTCAGTTATATTCATCTATACAATGCCTTGTGAGATTGAATGAGGAGAGATGAAAGGATTAGCCCAGGGACTAAAGCAAGACAAGGAGCAGTTCTTGGCTTACTTTGTGCCTAGAGAAGGAAGAAGCCTTCCCTACAGCTCTCCACCTCACTAGAGGCACGGCCAGATCTGTCAAGTCGCTGACAGCTGAACATGAGGCTCACGCAAGCAAGTCCTGCCTTGCTCCCCTCCCTGAAGCTGTCTCACACATCTGCAGTCCATCAGGGCCTCTCTTCCCCCAAGGTGACCCCACGTGCCAGACTTGTTTGCTGGATGTTTGGGATATCTCCAGGGCTCACATCTTAGCGCTCCTGGATTTCTTCCCCAGCTAGTGACACAGGAAGAGGCCACTGAGTGGAAACCTCAACCTGACACGCTATGCCCAGTAACTGCAACCGCTTGCTGGCTTGTGTACGGCTTGGACACCTGTACAAGTGCCATGACTCCTTTCTCCCGTTCCCACCTGTATTATAATGGAAACCAGGATGAAGGGAGGCTCTGAAGAGCCAGCTACCATCAGTCCCTTAATAATAAAACAAACAAAGGCCTTTTCTCAGCTGCAATGGCATGAACGGAGCTTAGTTCCCCTGGCCCCTCCAGGATGTGGCTGAGATATATCAGGGAAGAGCAGCTGTCAGCATGGATGTGCCTAAAATTAGCTCAAAGAGAAGGTTTCCTCCATTTATTTATTTATTTGCTCCTTAAAAAGGCCCTTCTTATTAGATGCAAATTCAGCACAAAAGCTTCAAGCCGGTACAAAGGCACTGCTAATATTTTCCAATTACACTGAGAGGGAGGTCACAGCACTTTGTGTTTGAACTTCTGCTTAGTATTAGATATTCTTGGGATAGAGGCTGTAGTGACGGGGTGATTCTTTGTGTGTTTGGCTGCAGGAAGGTGTTTGGAAGAGCTGTACCAAGCGCAGCAGGTTCAGCTGGGGAGTTGGTGTGCTGGAGACCAGTGTGTCATTTATGTGGTATTACAGGTGCCCTGGGAAGAAATTGTAGAAAAGGGTCTCTAACCTTAATTTATCTCCTTTCAGATACACACGCACACAAGAGGTTTCTTATTATACGTAATGGCATTATCTGCTTTCATCTGTTTGCCAACCTTTCCCTATCATCCATCTTTGCTACCCTTTGATAACTTCAGGACTCCCTCACCAATTTCACTCCCTCAGACTAGAGGGAAAGGAAGGGGATGGAAAGGTCTTAAAGATACTAGATTCCAGCACATTTTTGTCAGAGAGAAATACCTCAGTAAAGCCTTTTGTAAGCAAAGGACTGGAGAGTGAATTTGTGCCTTCTTAGCAGAGTATCCACATAGGGCGTAGATCTGTAGGAAAGCAGGCTCGATCACTTCTGCTGCTCAGTTGTTAGTTACAGAGCTCAAAAAACTTTGACTCAACTCCTCTTTAGCTCATGCCACAGAGATTGAAATGGGCGTAACTATACAGACATTTAAAGGTACTGAAAAAAAAAACAACCCAACTTTATGAAAAAAACCCCAAATCTCTTATATTACCTATTCCATCCCACATACTTATCTTAGAAAATATCATATTATTTCTTTGTGCATACTCCTGGAATGAGCCTTACACAAAAACAGTGTCTGCCATTGAATTCTTCCTGACATCTTGCTCTGCAATGACCTACAGCCGTTCAAGAGTTGGTTTCCTGAGGCTGCTGCCTTTATGCTGACTTGCTGCTCTCCCAGCTGCCTTCTCCTGTCTTTCATTTTCTATGCTGCTTATAATTTTTTTTGAAGTGAGGAATTGTCACTGCCATTGCAGTGAGGCACTGGGCAAGGCTGGGGCAGGTGGCTCCCACTGCAAAATGAAGAGCTGATTAACAAAGTGGGCAGTAAGTAGCAACAGTTAATGTGGCTTCACAGCTGGAGACCTCCCCTGCATATAGTCATGCTATAATATAATACAGTCTGGTCTTACCTAGTCAAGTCATGCAGTTGTCTTTGTCTACTGAGTCTACAAGTATCTAGAGTCAAGTTTTTGATTGGTACAAGCATGGGAGGCCATGTTCTATCACAGCATAAATAATAGGTGGTCTGGAGCATCAACTCTGAACAGACCCTTCCATCTAGAGCCAGTCTCAAGGTCCAGGAGCAAAGCTTCCCAACTGCAGCTTCAATTTTTTTTCTGATCCAACAAGTCAACTGGATGCACACACAAGCTGGACCCTGAGGATCTTACGGATTTTTAATGAGAAGGTGAGAACTATTTTATGCTCTGCATAAGCTTTTCCCTTGAGACAGCGATCCCAGGCAGGGCTAAAGGCCTGCTAGAGCTACTTGCCTACCATATCTTTGTCCTCTTCTCCAGGCAAGCACATCAGAGAGCAGAAAGTCAAGCAGCTCACAGGATGACTGGCTTAAAAAAACACACCCCTCCCTCCACCCCACCCCCCCTGCATATTGCTCATCTGTCTGTTCTGATGGCATCAGTGTTGCTCTGAACAGCACTGCAAGTAGTGCTGATTGCAGAACAGCAGCAGGAAGATGGGAATCATTAAAGAGACTCAGCCAAAGCCCTGTAATTAATTAGTTAGAAAAGCATCTTGGCGTTATTAGAGAGGCCTCAGCAGAGGAAGCGACACCTCCATTCTAACAGACTCACCTTCCGCCAGAGCTGCTGCTGCGATGTTTGACATTGTGCTGGTGTAAACAGAAATTAGAAGTCAGTGTGACAGGGAGAGGAGCCGCTGGCAGGCTCTGCCCTTGGCCAGCACTGCGCTGTGTGCCGGGAGGTTTCCATGCTCTGCTCGCAGGCAGAAATCAGATCCTGGAAATGGCTCAGGTAGGGACGATTGCTCTCAACCAGGAAGACCCTGATTTGTGCTGTGATTAAATGCAAGCCCATTTTTCCCAGGGTACTGAACAGAAAGCTGTTTATCCAGGTGTTTGTGATTATAAACAGCCAAGCATACAGAAAAATATCACCCAAGGCACCAGGAACTGGTGTCTCCTGGGATCTAGACACACGCAGGATGCTGCTGTCCCTGGCAAACATGCACAGGCTGGCTGCAGGGAGAACTGGGCCATGCTCAGAGCTGCATATTCATGGCATGCAAATGTTAAGCTACTTGCAAACTCCCACAGCTGTCATCAGCACACAGTACCATGGCCATGAACCCCAGAGATTAAATAATATCCTATGGGGAGCATCAAAATGCTGCAAGTTCTGTGTGTTGCTGGAAATAAGAGCATCAAAAAGAAGATGGAAACACAAGACTAAAATAGCCAGGATCACATTAAGGGCTCTTAATTTCCTTTGGGGAAGAAGGCCAGGCAATGTGGCTAGTACATAGGGCGAGGAGGCAGGAGGCCTGGCTCTCCCACTGACCTGCCGTCATACCTTTGGCAACTTGCTTTTTTCCCATGTGCTAATTTTGCACTTTCTCCACTTGGTACTGTCAGCCTCTAGGAATTCATAAGTCTTGAGTTGGACCTCCAAACACCATGATTTTGGCTTAAAAATCAAGAGCTATAAGAATACACATATGAATTATGGGCCTTTTTGAATGGCCTTGTGGTTTCTGACTCTTTAGGGATCATTTTTCCAACTGAGCAGGTCAGATTTTTTTTATTATGATTATTATTATTTTAAATGAAAGCCAAGAATTTCACATAAACACAGGGCTCTGGCAGCTTGAGTTGGCAGCACTGCCTGCTGTTCATGTGTCCTGCCTACTTAGACTGGCAGTGTCTGAGGCATTGGCTGTCACTAGCCATGTCTGCACAGCATCAAGCAAAACCTCCCCAATCTCGGTTGCCTTCCTGCGCTTCCCCAGAACAACTGACAACAACCAGCCATTCATTCTACAGCTGTTTCCAGTGAGGATGGTAGGTGGGATAACTCCCCCAGGTTTGGTCTGCATTGATGCACAGGTGATCAATAGATTTGAAGTGACCCAAGAACAGGCTCCCAAGGGGAGATTTTTGGTGTACCCTATTTTGGCCCTGCTCTTGAAGCCTTGCCAAGGTGTTTCAAGTGCTCTTCAGGGTAGCAGAGATATTAAAAACCAAGAACATGTCAGTGCATGCATTTGCTGTTCTGTCTGCTGAGTTTCAGTAAAGGTCCCAGTCATCCTTTGGGCAGAGGTGTGAACTGTGATTAGTTGAACTGCCTTGCTCATCCCCTGATGTTGAACAACTGAAATCTCCCACGTTTTACCTTGCAGATGTGTGGATGTACCACGGGAAACTCCCTGTATGAGCATCTGTCACCAGCTCTGCAATGACAAGAAGCATGTCTTTGGCTTTCAGCTCTGAAGCTCATCTCTTTTCAGTGGCTGTCAGTGAAGATGTTCTCTGAATAAATGAACAAACAGATCTTCAAATGAACAACACATTCTTCCTCAGGTCAACTTTGCAGAGAAAGCAAATATTTCAAGAGAATACGGTTACTGCTCATAGCTCTTTGGAGCCAGCCTGCTAACTCCTCTGTGGTGGCTGTAAATCTGATGGTGGTTCAGTTTAAGGACATCACAGATGCTATTTCAGACTGATATAATGTACCATAAATGGGATTGAAGGCTCCCATCTATAGCAGACAAAGCCTTTCTGGTTCATTCAAATACCAAGGAAACCAACTATTGTATATATGTGCAGTTGGGATTCATCCAAAAGTGAGCATTAGCCAAAAGAATTTACATGTTCCTTGGCTGGGGAACTTATGGATTTCAGAAGGCAGCAAAGGTAACATGGGGATACAGGGAGACTCCCTTGCCTGGCATTTAGTATTTGAATTTCATTCTTTGACTCACCGGAAAAAAGGAGGAGTCCCAGGAGGACAGAAGAACCCCCAACACATATGAGGTATCTCTCATATATGAGATATTACTGGTTTAGAAGCAACAAGGCACTTGGTCTCCATGGGATGGCAAGCAAATAGAAGCTCCTCTAACAGCCTCAGGCTGAATTTTAGGGTGTCCCTGTCTAGCTAAAGAAATATATCAGTACATATAATAATGCAACCAGCTTGTGCAATTCATTTCTATAAAACACCATGGAGAACCAAGGAACTCCAAAAAGGTGTGGGAGATACCTGTACTGAGAGCTGATGAATTGTAACAGCCACCAACTGCCATATGACAGTAAAGGTTAAAAGCAAACAAATAAGCTCAGCTGCACACTGTGGTGGGAGAAGCCTTGCCTTCACAAAGCATGAGACCATCTCCAATTAATGGGGGTCAGGGAAGGTCCCCTGGGGCAGACCACCACACCAACGGTATGGTGGGGCATCCTGGGAAGCTGTGCTTCTGGCATCAGTCCCACATGGGCCTCAGAATGAGAGGGATCCTTGATCTGATCCTGCCTGGCAGTTTCTGTGCAAAATGGGGCCAATTTGCTGGGAATCTTCCCACCCCCAAGGAGGGAAGAGGTGGGCCGAGAGTTTAACAAACATTTTGGTATTTGGAAGTCATTCCCAGCTCTCGTTTAACACACAGACTGCATTTCCCATTGCTAACTGGCAGCAAAGAGCTCATCAACATTTAAATAAGAGGCTTGTTAATGCCAGCGTGAGGCAGGTTTGCATGCCAAGGCTGGCTAAGGTTTCGTGCCAAGGATTTTCTAAGAGAGAATTTCTCTAGGAAACTCCTTCAAAAGGAAGAATTCACTTCTGGTTAAAGCAAGTGAGGGCTTAATTTGAAGAGGAGCTGAGCTGGTTAAGTCAAATTGATGGTGCAAGAGCTGAAAGCCTGTGAAAATGAGACTCCAGCTTTTAAATCAATTAGCTGAAGAATGGCATGTGGTGTTTTGCAACTGATTATGCTTTCTGCAATGCAATAACTGGAAGAAAAAAAAAAGGCTATGCATAACCTCATCCATCAGTGCCACTGACTTGCCCATTGATGCTAAATATACTAAGGTGAGGCTTTAAATGCACCTGTTACCTGAGTGTAGGAGTTTTATTTTCTACAAATGTTCAAATGCACCTTAGCACAGGGAGGATCTGCAATATTTGGCTCCATCTCTAGATCTCCAATGAGTCCTATAAATTGTAAAGAATTTCTACTCTGTGACCTTGTTTTGAGCCTTCCCTATGGAGACTGAGCCCTTGTCTTGGATCCAGGGGAGATGAAGCATTCTGGTTTTGGCAAAGCTAGAGAGTCCTGAACCCTATGTCTCTATAATATGGTTTATTGCCTTTCCATGTTCTGTCATAGAACAGGAGTAATGTCCATGGTGTCGGAATGCACACATGGTAATTGGCTTTTGCTGTAATTAAATGCCTTGGTGCCAGCGTTTAATCAGCCGCCAAAACCGTTTATTGCCTCATATACTGCTGCACCATGAGCATTACCCCTTAATTAGTTGCTGAAATAGTGATGATTTAGCAGCGTCTTTATATTTATACTTTAAGACTGCATATTCAGTCCAACATAAACAATATTACAAGATAAAAAAGCAGCCCATTCTGCTATGCAATGATTTGGGCTTATTTATCTTACCCTGTTGAAAACAGGGTCATGTGCATCTCCTGGTGACACTGCACTGGAGATGCAGTTAGTACTTTGGAAGCAGTTGCTACATCTCTGCTCCACTCTGGGACTGACCTTGTGCATTTTAAGTGAATTCAGTATCAGTAAAACATTGCCCACAGAAACTCTCAGCAAGAAAAGAGAATGCGTAGGCTTCCCCCAGTTTGAGTCACCGTAAGCAGAAGCGCCTGGATCTGGTTCAGCAGACCAGAGGCAGAGAGATCTCAACCCTCCTCCCAAAAGCTCCCAGGGGAAGGGAGCTCCTCTCTGTCACTGGAGGAGTGGTCCTTTGTCTTACATGACCCTGGCAGGTTGTGACAGGTGATGCTGATAGCACCAGCAATTCTCCTGACAGCCCCATCCCAACTCCTCTTCCTTCCTCTCCCTGCTTGTTTTTGCAGTGGAGGTGGTGCTGTGCTATGCAGCCACTTGACATTTTGTGGGGGATTGAGCCCACTCACTGTGTCCATTTAACTTCTCCACTTTCAGTTTGAAAGCAAGATGTCTGGTCAATGCTGGCCTTTCAGAGTCCTTTGACAGTTAATGGAGTGAGAGGCCATCTCCAGGAAACAGTTTGCCATAAAAGGGGTCTAAGAAGTATTGGAGCTGTCCATCTATCATGGACAGAGCCTTGTAGCTTGCTTGCATTGGACTCCCAAACCATTAGAGATGGAAGAGATGAACTCTGCCCAGCACACCAATACTGCTTGCTGAGACTGGCATTGTGGACAGATTCCTCAGCTTTCCAAGTTTCTTCCCAGCTTTGAAACACCCCAAGAAACCTCACAAAACACCTGAAATCTTCTCAAAATTGACTAGAAAGTAGAAGTCATCCTTGCTCAGTAATAATACTCCATTTATAAAACAGAGGAAGTCATACAGCAAATTAGCCTAGATATCTTCAAGATAAATGTACAAGACCCATTTTTATTTAAAGACAGGTGGTTAAATCTACAGTAGCCAGAGTTGGAGAGAGTGATCATATCAGAATAAGGCAGCTGTACAACTGATGCTTCATTTGACCAGGAACACCACCACCGGAGCAACCTGTGGGCATGCCAGTCTGCACTGCCTCCATCCCACCCTGGACCCCCAGTACAACTCACCTTGGCCACCTGGGTTTTAGATACACTTCACTCCCAAAGCTTTCATTGTCTTCAAAGGATTGTCGTTGCTTTTGATTGCAAGAAAAGCAGCGTCAAACTATAAAATTAATAGCTCCCCCACCTTTGGCCCTTGCCTCTGGCCCCTGGCCTGCTAATGCATTTTGATTTGTGTGTGCACAACATATCCCTGGAACTTTTCCATCATAACAAGTTTAGGAAAAAATACCTTGTGCTATAAAGGAAGTAATAATATCGAGCTTGGAAAATTATACAACAGTTTGAATGGACTTGAAAGCCTGCACTATCCCGCTCCCTTTACTGCCAAGACAAAGCTTGTCAGATTCCCTGATCCGTAGGAACAAGCTGCAGAGTTCATCCTTTCCCGAGGGAGAACACCAGCCCTTCCTGAAGTCCCTTGGGGAATGGGAGGAGGAGTTGGGAATGAAGCTGCTGCTTGTGCCTCCTTCCATGGCTAACTAAAGAAGTCCTTCATGTACACTGGAGGTGGGAAAGGAAATAGGAGATTTAATTTTCAGCCAAGAATATTTAGTCTGGACGGTAGGAAAGACTGTCCAAAGGTGAAGACAATGCTGTTATGGAATGGACTGCCAAGGGAGGTTGTGGGATCTCCATCTGTGGATGTCTCCCAAGGGGACAGTAGGTAAAATTTTGTTAGAAGTGATAGAGGGAATGGGTTTACCTGTATTGTGTGCCTTGGGATTTTTCTACAACTCTGTGAAATACTGTTTTAAGAAAACTACTTTTGCTGATATAAATGGAGGACAGTATTACCTCATTTAACCCTTAAAGGCACAAAACAAACCTGTCTCAGACACTCACCTGAAGAAAAGATGACAGACCTTCTCCACAGAGTAAAGGACCACCTTGGACAACAAAGTTTTCTTCCAGGCTGCTAAAATTCGAGATGAATCCCACCTTGAAGATAATCTATGCAGCTCTGCATAGGAGATTTCTGAGAGCAAAGGCCTTTTATAAAAATATCCAAAGAGAGAGGAGTGTGGAAAAACAGAAGCTATAATAAGCAGGGTGCAGATATTTACCAGGTGAGAAACGGTCATTGGAAAATCTTACCAGGATACCCTGGATTCCCCCATCCCTTGAAGTGTTTCAGTCAGGGAAAGCATACGGTGAGGGGTTGGTACTGTGCCAGGTTCACTGACTGGAGAGGTGAAGGTCAGGCTGTGTGGTGATCAGTGGTATTTCTGAAGCAGATTGGAACAGATCAGGAACAATTCCCATTATTTACCACAATGACAGCCTAGACACACTTCCTAGAAGAGATGCGATTTGCAGACCACACTTCTTTCTACTCTCCCCGTAATGGTTTGAATAATGTTCCCCCATTCAGCTGTGGAGCAAGGTGCTTGGCTCTGCTGTCACCCGATCACAATTCAAATTTGAGAATACTGGTGGGCAATTTTTGCATGTAACCCACCTCTGCAGATTACCTCATCCTTTAGGATCGGAGTGCTCTCTCCTGCAAAAGCACATGTTTTTAAGGGCAGTGCAAAGCTCATGCAGAGAAGGCCAGTACAGGCAGGGCTGATATATTTCTAGCATCCTTGCTTCACCCAACAGTAAAAAGGGCTCTTCAATTAAGTACGTTTAGGAGCCACACAGGGAAATTTTGAACTCAAAAGGGAGAAGGAGATGGAGGACATGAAGCATAATTGCAGGTGGAGGTTGGGAGAAAGTAAATACCATTCGACTTGAAAAAATAATTTCACACGCTAGCAAACAAAAATGAAATTTATAAGGAGTTTATTGGATTGGTAAAATGTAATAAAAAAGCATTTGTGATACTTCTTCTGCAAAGAAAAAAGGCATCTGGTGATTTTGCATATTTATTTTCCCTTACAAAACATTAGAAAAGCATAACTGATAAAAAGGATAACAACTGAAAGAGCAGAGCAAAGAGGAAAATACATCTCAATATAATTGGATAATGCGTAATAAAAATATAGAAAACACATGCTTAAACCAGCTTTCATTCTCTTACTGTAAAAAGTCATTTTATGTGTTGAATAAAAAATATATGCCAGTTGCTCTGAAAATGGCAGTTTAGAAGAGGTAACTAGCTGAGAACAAAATATATATATTTATATATTTATAAATATAGAAAAAGTGTATATGCTGCATCTGTCCTCAGAACAAATTGGAATCAAGGGTTTTCAATTCATGCACACAAGTTAGCAGAGAAAAACTTCATATATTACCTAGCAGACCAGTCCTGTAAGGTGCTGACTGCATTTCCTGAGTGCCCTCAAAGCCCTGTGGGAGTAGTCAATGAAGGAGGCAAGTGGCCTGATGGGTTCAGTGACAAGGAAGGCTACTCAGCAGCTCACAGGAGGTGCACTCAGCAACTCTCAGGATTCAGGAAAACTCCAATGGCAGCAGGATTGGGCCCCTCAAAGACTTGGGTAGTGCTTGTGCTCAGCAAGGAGTAAAACTCTGGTAGCCCCAAGCTCTGACAGATAGGAGACCAGTCCTAAAAGCTCAAGTAATGTTACTTCATTAGGATCTGGAGGGCATGGAGTGTGCAGCAGAAGGCATCCCTTATGGAGGGAAAGCCTCCTCGTGCCCCTTTCTCGCCCAGATATCTAGGCTAGCGATTCACATTTAAAAGGAAGATGCTTCCCATACCACTGAGAGCCTCTGTCTGCTGCTGCAGGACAAGAAGAAGTGTGGTCAGTCAACACTCCCCTTCCAGCTGCAACAAAGGCAACAATGCAAAACCTTCTCTATCTCACGGGCTAAACCAACAGCTACCATAAAGCTGAAATACCACCTCAGACATGGCTTAGTCACCCACTATGAATTACTGCACATCCAATAAACATCATCACTGGTGAACCCTAGAGCAGAGAGGTCTACAGTTGGCAGGGGTAGGCCAAAGCATAGCAGCTACACAGGACAAATACATTCCTGGGGGCACTTCCTCCTTGCAGTCTGAATGAGCTAAGCCCATCTCCCACCCCTTGGGGTTCACCATAGGGCATTTAGCCAAAAGGAAGCCTTCTGAAATGACCCATCTGTGGTTCAGACACCCTTTTATCAGCCCACAGGTAAAGCCAGTGTGAGATTAGGCTCTGAAACACAACAAATCTCTCCTGTTTGCTCTGAGTTGGAAACTGTTGTTACCAAACCTGTAGAATTAGTACTCCTGGTCTCTCATTTCACTAACTGAAGGGAAGGCACTGGAGGTTGCCATTCAGTCTCTGACTGTCCAAAACACAAGCTGTGGCATGGGAAACTATAAGACCCTTAAGGAAGTTGAAGTCTCACCAAGGCAGATCCCATCTAGCAAGATCATGAGCAAGTCCATGCATAAGTTCACTCTGCACATACCTCTACCAATCCTCAGGCCTCCCTTTCCAGAGGGACAGCAGAGGAGGTCACAGCAGTGCAGTATTAAGCATTCAAACATCAAACCTTTCCCTTTGTTGCATTTCAAATAAGCCTTGCATTTCCTCTCTGACCACAGCAGGGAAAAGTTTCCTAAAACAGGATTTTTGGGATTGAAAGTGAGAACACATCAGCCTTTTTAATGCAGTAGCACCAATCAAACACCCAGCCTTTGGTTCACCTTCAAGTTTTCTCTTTTAACATTACATAAAAAACGAATAAGGGAGAGATAGTAAGAGACATTATTAAGCAAATAAAATCTCTAGATATGAATAACTCTGGAGTTCTGATAAGATAGAGACACTTGAGGAGATGTACCCAAGTACCTCCATTACTGAACAGTTGCCTACCAGACAATGAGGTGTGTTAAGCAAGATGACAGGCAGTGCTGATGGGATAAGCCACTGCTTCATTGCTTCGCTTATCCCAACGGAGAACAGATGCTGAACATTAACCTCTTGCTTCTCTTCCACATCATTCTCATAGCCTGAGTGCTAAGCAAGGATGGGAACTATTTCTCTGTTGCCCAGAAAAGAGCACTGCAGGTCTCTGAAAAGGCACATAGTGAAGAAAGTGGAATACACTTTTTTTTTATAAAGGCATCTCTGCTAATAGCCTACTCTTTACCTTGATGGTGGTTCTGCTGAGATGCTTGTCAGGTGCTTAGATACTTAGACGTTAGGTACATTAGAAATACTACTTTTTATGTGGATAAAGCAAAGAACTAGATCAAGCTCAGGGCACAAGGCAGAAAATATCCTTTTGGCAAACCAGAATGGGTTTCCACCCCAGAACCATCAGTGAAACACTGGCAGATGTATAAAAGTGCCCCAGTTCTGTATTTTCAAGGGGTACCATCTCAACATAGGCAAAACAAAAACGACAACCTCCGTCTGTGCATTTCAGTGCAAACTGCTCTTACCTCATATAGCCCTGAATGAAGCATAAACGCAAAGGCAGCCTAATTGGAACAGGATCTTCTCCTCCCTCCCTGCAAATCCTAAACATTGCACACAATCCCATAGCTAATGGCAGGGAGAAAACACCTGCTCCTGGCAAGACACCTGTGCAGGATCGAGCCCTAGGCTGGACATGGACTAACCACAGGGAGCAGCTCTGACTATGGGGAGGATGAAGAGCACCTTGCTTTGTTAGCAGGCCTTCCTCACTCCCCTACTGCAGCCATGTGGCAAGCTGGAGCAGGAGCAAATGTTTGCAGAGGAGACGCTGGGCTCTGGCACTAGTTTAGAGAACACTTCAGAGGGTGGCATTTTCTCGTTGGCCACTGACAAGGAAGGCAAGAAAAACTACAAGAAACTGCACTGAATGACCATCTCCTTTTAATTTTGAAATCTGAGCACTTTCCCAAATGAAGGCATTCCTCCCATCTAGAATTCATATTTGGAACTAGAAAATATTCTGATTTTATTTTCTGGTCCTAAAGCCTAGGTGAGCTTTCCTAGATAGAGCTCCTAACAGTGTGTTCATTCAGTGCCTAAACCAAAATGGCTCCATTGCATACAGGGACTGAAGGCTAGGACACAACTAATGATGAGTAAAATCAATGACACCATGAAAATGCACGTGTTCCTGACTATCAGATATGCTGAATAAGAAAAGATTCTATGGAATAAAATTATTACAAGATGTAGGAACAGTCATTAAAAAAACCCAAACAGAGAAATTACGCCCTTTTTTTTTTTTTGCCATGTTCATTGTTTTCACCTCTATCTTCTCACAGATGAAATGGGGCAAGCCAGTTCTTTTTCCTATTCAAGTCAGCTTTGCTCTCTGGGTTGTCACGCTGCTGGCACAGACCTGTGGAGACAGGACTTCCCACACTTCAGGGGAATGCTGAAGTGGGGCTATTTTTTAAACATCAAACTATTCCTGTTCACCGTGCACTCTACTTCCAAAAATAAAACAAGCATCCGAGCCTTTAAACAAGCGGACGGACCCTTCAAAGTTTCATAACAATGTTTTAAACCTGGGGTAGGAGGGATGGGAATGGGAATACATTTTATTATTTCCCATAAGTAGGAAAATCACCATTTCTGAATATGAATTGCTGTGTAGTAACAAATCAGAGGTCTGTTGCTGAGCCCGTTCTGCCAGCCAGCCCCTGTGAGAAAGAGACAGCGAGAAAGAATTGTGTTTTTTTCACTGATGAACTTAAATGAAAGGAGGGGCAATACAGAGGAAGGAAGAGGGTAGACAGGTACATGGCATGGAAATGACTTGCCTGGAGCAACCGCACAAGTAGGCAGAAAAATGGCAAATATAACCTGTCTCCTTATTCCCTTAGTCCTGTTCCCAAAACTAGCTTGAATGAACTGGGGGAAGGGGAGGAGGAAGCAGCAATTTGAACACGGCAGATGCTCCAGTTTAAACCATATCTTCCCAAAGAGGAACCGAGGGTGGGGGCTGGGGAGATGGCTATTATTAATGTCCTTCCGTATATAGCAAAGCAGACATCCTGCATAATGGCAACACAATACATCAATAATAGCCCAAGAATAGCTTCCTACCGTTTTTTTTTCCCTTGACAGTTAGAAACATAAAGAGAAAAATCAAGCTGCTGAGATAAATAGCTGAGTCTCCACCCCCACCTCAAATTGCCTTGGCATATTTTAAGAGATAAATGGTTCTATGAGAAATTTAAATAGCTTTCTCTCTTCTTTTTTGGCAGCTGCAGGAACTGGGTCAGGTGTAGAAATTATTAATTTTGAAGCCTGAAAACCCCATGTTTGAAACTAAGGTTTTTCTCCCTTTAAAGCATCAACTTTCTTAGAAGTAGACTTAGAAAAAATTAAAAAATAATTGAGTTTTTTTTTTTTTTTTTTTAAACAGAAGTCAGACCAAAAATAATTAAATTACAGTGCAGGCTGCAGAAAAGGGACAATTTGCATAACAGTTTAATGGACATTAAAAGCATCCATAGTTGATTGTTAATATTTTTTAGCATAGAGCATAGTATTTGTACAATGGCTTTTGTTCCTCTTGATCAAACACAGCTCTGGAAGAATGCCTTGAAGAAAAAGACTTGGGGCACCATTCTATGGTTCTACTCTAGCTTTAGTGCACAATTCCAAAGAGATAGATTACTGCCAGAGTGACCAGCACCAAAAATTTCACAAGGAGTCCATTTATTTATTGCCAGGTCTCAGGACTGACACCCCGGTGAGCTGATCTGCTTGAGGCTACGCTCGCTGGTGCTCAGAGCTGGTGAACCTGGTACTGAACTACATGTAAATCACTGCCTTCTCCCTTCCACTCAGGTTACTCTTGCTTTCCACATTGATACCAGGTTTTCTAGCCCAGCTTCTACACGTGATGCCAAAAGCCATCTCCCTCCTCATGCCATATGTGAAAGGACCTATTTTCAACCATAAAATCCCAAATCTTACAGAAAAGAAAGGTCAAATCCTGTAGAAACTCTGAGCAAAGAAATGCTGATATATAAACTCCCTCACAGGATAGTACGCTAGTTAAGATCTGTAAGAGGTTCAAATTTCCAGTTTGACAGAGACTGCAAGATCTTGAAAGATACCCAATTGGCATGCAGCCCACTCCCTCCGCTCCATGGCTGGTAAAATCCCCCCTCTTCCTCATGCTCTGTTCCATGTCCCAAATCAGGTGGATACCTGAGAAGGAGGAAGACTCCCTCATTTAGTCAAACTGCACCTCTGCAGGGCTCATGGCTTGTGATCTACTTCCCTTAGTGACCAATCAAAAATAAAAAGGTGACAAAGACATAGATGTAAATAGAACTGTGGTGCCTAGAAAGTCAGAGCACAGATAGGATCAGAAGACAGACTGTAATTACAGGCCCTGCTACTTATTACATAGGCCAGTTGTGCTACATGAGCCTTCGGTGGAAACTTCCTGTGTAATTAATAAAGGAGAAACAGAATACTTTTGCAATCACTTTTCTAGCTTTCACTGTGGGGGTCCAATCCTGCCATCCTGGATTAGCTCTAATCATAGACAATCTTACTCTGCATAAACTGAAGGCATCTGTTCTGAAAGACTGGAAAAAAAACCCCAAAATAACAAACCACCAAAAAAATCCACCAAAAAACCCAAACCAACCAACCACAAAAAAAAGCCAAAACAAAACCCAATAAGCAAAAACACCAAAATAAAACCCAAAACACCCCCCCCCCCCAAAAAAAAAAAAAGGACAAAACCCTCACTGCAAACCTACACCATATGCAATCAAGAAGGAAAGGAAATCGATCCTGAAAACCCCCACCCAGATAGTAATCTGACAATGTTTTCAAGGCATCTGGCAAAAAGGAAGAAGAAAAAAGAATGCTATGAAATATTTAAAATTCTGCATACGTCAGGAATACACGAGAGGGGAAAGGTGAGTTTGAAAGGGATGCATTATTTGTAAGGCAAAGCCTGAAAGCATCACCTTTTGCATAAGAGCATGAGATGCCCTTGGCCCAAGCCAGAGTGGTCCTGAGAACAAGTACCAGGCACTGATTCACCAGGGATTGAGATGCCAAAGTCAAGGCTGTGTGTGAGCAGGACGAAAGCAGCTGTCCTGACCACCATGGTATGTACCATGGTACGTCAAGGGTAAGGCAAACGAGAGAGCTAGTGATACAGTAGAACAGTTGGGTGCTTGAAGCCTGATCCTCCTCACCTAAAGTTTCATTTAGATTTTCAACAGCATGGGTAATAGGGCATCCCCTAGGAAGGACTCCTCCTAAAAGCACTGCTTTTACTGCTGAGACTCTTGCCAAAGAGGAACACCCAAGGAAGGGGAAATTGCCCTGTGAGATCGCAGATCTCAATGGAGCTTGCTTTGCTCCTGCACCCAGGATCTTGCCCTCTCCATTCTTCAATCCCTACTGGTGTGGAGCACCTTTGTAGGAAGATCTCAGCCAGGCATTACCACTGGGCCAATCCCACCTGCATCATGAAAAGCAGGCACAGAAAGAGGCTGGATGTGCCCAGCTGTCATAAGGAGGGGAGAGATCAAGCAGACGCTCGGGAGTTATGATGCTCAGCTGTGCCTTTGCCTTGGTCACATCCATCTGCCTGAGTATAGTTCCAGTAGAAACCATAAAATACTTCAGTACGAGCACTGGGCATATAAATGGGATCAAAATGGTTCTGAAACTCTGAAACAAAAGACACTTTGGAACAAAACTGGTGCAGCCACAATCCCCATAACACTTGCATAAGATAGAAAGAAAGATCCCTAGAACGTATTTATCAAAAGCCATTTTATGCAGATTTTTCCTTCTGAATATTTAAAACATAGTGAATATTAAACTTCAGAGATTCTTAATACATTCCAAAGCCCCAAGGACCTTTGAAATGCTAGCTCATCAATATGCAACATCTAATCTTGTCAAAAAAAAAAAGAGGGGAAAAAGAAAAGCTATTCATCCTCTGCACATAGAGGTTACAGTGAGAGTCCCAAGGAAAGAAAGAAAAAAAAACCCAAAAAACAACCAAACTTCCAGCATCTTATGCAATAGGTTAAATTTACTCTGGTTGGGAAAGTTTCACTTTCTGCAAGAGAGAAAGTGCCTGTACGTGCACTGCTGCTGGAAGCTTCTTCTGAAGTGCGAGGCTGAAACTGTGTAGCTGGATTACAGTAAGTAGTTTATTAAAAAAAACAAGCCTTGTGGCTTTGCATCCTGTTCCAGTCCAATGTAGTCTCAGGATCCCCTCACCAAAGGCCAGCAGACAGTGCGCCACCTAAAAATCCATTCTAGTCCAAAATGCTGTGGTTGAAATGGCTTTGCTTGTTTATAAAGTTTAGTGTTTCGTATCACTTGCATCTGACCTTCAGCAGAAAGAAAAGCTCAGTTAAATTGTGCAAATATGTACCAAATGGGAGCAAGGGAAAGCAGCCAAAAATGCTGCATGAGCTTTTGCAGGGCTGCAGCCTTTTAGGAGCACCAGTGAGATGAACTCGATGAGAGAGGCCAAATTGATTTAGGCTCCAGGCAGGAGCTTAAAACACCATGACATCCAAATTCACAAAGAAAATGTTCTGTTACTGCAACCCCAAATTTCCTGCACATGAAAACACTGTTTTCTTTCATCTTTTGGAGATGTTCATTCTGTAATCCGACATTTAAAAATGAACAAACAAACAGGAGTCAGCTGACAAAGGATTCTTGCTGGTGAATGGAAGTAGGTCACTCTGAGTATTTTGCCTTCACAGTCTAGCTTAATATTAGTGTTGTACACAGAGCAGTAACAAAACTGAACTGAAGACAGGGAAATACTCTAATTTTGCCCTTTCTATGAAAATTAGCATTAACATTCTGCATTAATGTGCAATGCCTCCCCAGTAGCTGATATCTGGTTAATTAAAAAAAAAAAACCAAAAAAAAAAAACCCAAACAAAAAAAAAACCTCAAACCACAAAGCAAACCACACGCTAAATTAAACAACAAAAACCCCTTACTGGTCAGTCTGCATTTAAAGACATCTAAGTATGAGTAATTGGGCAGAGAGGAATTTTCCTGAAGGAACATAAAAGAAAATGAAAGCTCCCCATACAAGAATAAAACCTTCTGTCTCTCACAAATGCAAATTCTGGCTGCCCTTTTACACAAACACATTAAAAGAATAAAAGCTGGAGGGGGAAAAAAAAAATAGAGGAATAACTAATACATTCATTTTTGGAAGAAAACGAAATTTAAAACAAATAAACTATCCTTCAAAAAAATTTCTTCATGATAAATCCCTGCAATCATATGGTTCTAAATTACATGGTTAAATATGACTGAAAAAGTAAGGGACAATTTCATAATAATTTTCAAGCAAGAATTATAATAATTTTCTTGGATATCCATGTGGCAGGCCACTGATGCTACGGATGTACAAACCTACTCGATTAAAGATCTGGAAAAGCTTTTCCAACTATTAGCTAAGACTCACAATACCTCTGTGAAGCAAGTAACATACCATTTTTACTGTGAAGATGAGTGCACGTTGAGCAAATGGAAAAAGCAGGTAAGAGAGCTGCTTGCGGACAAAAAGAGGCAGAGGTAAAAAAGTAGAGACATCCCAAGCATCGCATTCCTGGTGAAGGACTCTAACCCCTGGAAATGTAAAGGTAATGCCACCACCTGAGGCTTCTGTTACCTCCCTCATTTTCTAAAAGATCTAGGGATGGTGACAAATGTGGACAAACAGCAAAACTGAGAAACAAAGAACTCTGAACTGAAAGCTCTCAGTACCCGTGAACAACCCCAGTATTTCTCCATGTAACATGAAGCCAAAGAGACCAGGAAGATATAGCCAGGAATAAAAAAACCCTGTGGAGTATAAGCAGAAGTGCTCGATATTGCAGCCTATGTTTCTACTTAGTTGTAGCCCCACATCTACCTTACAGGTTCCTGAGAGTGCATATGCCAAAGTGGTCTGCAAGCGTTTGAGCTTAGGTTTTTTAGATCACAGCAAAGAATTTCAAGGCTGAAATGAGAACTGTTCCTCAAGGTCTACCAGGAAACCCACCGAGGTTTTCTCTTAGATTTTTAGATGCTGGGTGAATGTTATAATTTCACAAGTTTAAAGTCTACTGTGTCTCATGCTCCAGATGCCATCCGGGCGATCGATAGTTGCAAATGCAAACTTGAAATGCTGAGGAAACCAGGTAGTACTTCCAGAAACGTTTAAGGAGGCATGCCATTCCCAAACCGAAAAACGTATGTGGAGATGAAGTTCAATCAGTATTTCTTGATTTTCATGGCAGTTGCCATAATGTGCTTATGTTCTTCAGTAATTTCAAGGGAAAAACCAAACAAGAAGACAATTGCAATCACTACAGAAAAAGACCCTGACACTCTCCCTATCCAGCCACTCCATGGCTTTAAGATGGGAAAGAAAAATGAACCCAGCAGAAGTAACACTTCTCTTTTAAGAAGAGTCACATTACTTGTATTGTTCTAATAAAGGAAATAGTGACTTCAAAATTAGCAAAACTAGTCAAAAATAGGGAAAAAAAAAATCTTATAAAAAGATTCAAAGCTTTTTTAACTTCATTGGTTCCAATATTGAACCATTTCCCAAGAACACATGTGCTTGGTTTTAAATAGAATTTTTATCCAAAGAAGTTTTCAAAATCGTCACAGAAACTTTAATTTATTAGCAGAAGAAACCCAAGAACTTAAAAAAAATGAGAAAGAAGGCATGGGTTTTTGAGAAATGAAAACATTTGTTAATAATTCTGAAATTTATTTAGATAAAAATCCAATATGTTTTTAATTATAATAGAAAAAAAAAAAAAAAG